>CAMXCT020004702.1:277500-335000 GCA_947184155.2 Cladocopium goreaui
GGGATTTTATGTGGATTTTATGCAGATTTTATGTGGATTCCATGGTGATTTTATGTCGATTTTATGTTTATTTTATGTGGATGTTATTCTGAATTTATGTGGATTTTAGTGTGATTTTATGTGGATTTTATGGTGTTTTTTTTTTAAACGTAGATTTTATGATGATTTCATGCGGACTTTATGTGGATGTCATGGTGATTTTACGTGTTTTTTTTTGTGATTTTATGTGGATTTATGGTGATTTCATGGTGATTTCATGGTGGTTTATGTTGATTCTATGGTAATTTTTGTGGTGATTTTATTGTGATTCTATGCGGATTGCATGGTGATTTAATGTGGGTTTCATTGTGAATTCATGGTGATTTTATGTGGATTGCATGGTGGTGTTACCGTGGTTTTATGGTGGTTTTATGTGGATTTCAAGGTGATTTTATGGTGGTTTATGTTGGTTTCATGATGATTGAGTGTTGGTTATGTGGATTTAATGGGCTTTGGTGATATGTTAGCAATGAAACATGGGATGGTAAATTTAGGTATGGAGGTTTCCTAAGTCATGGGGGTACCACCAGCTACCATACATTTTTTTGATTTCCATTATAAACCATCCAGCTATTGGGGTACCTCCATTTATGAAACCCCCGCCTAATGGTACTTACTGGGAATCAATGAATGGGATCTGAATGGATTTTTACATGGGATGGAACATTTTGGGATTAAACATCAACAAAGAGTGATTTACTGGAATTACTACCGTGATCTAAAGGATATTTACTGGGAATTAATGGACTATTAAAATACATATCGAACATAATTTAATGGGAGTTGAGGTGGGTTCACCATTTTTAACCATTCGAATGGGGAAGGTGAAGCTTTTCAAGATAGGGGCAACAAAAACCCTGATGTGGGCTTCTAAAGGGCCATCCATCGATCCGAGTCCACCCTCCACACGCCTCCCGTGCAAGGCAGAGAAGCCCAAACATTGAGCGGCGTGCTGCAGCATATCGTTGGGCACTGTGCCTGCAACCGTCACAGCGCAACTTGGGGGAACTGGAAATGGATGCACTGATGGGATCTGACCAGTATGATAATGAATCATGAGTCATCATTACTATCATCATCAATGCCAAATTATAGTTATATAATGTATACAATGTACTGCATTTATAATATTATATGTATGGTACAATTATGGTACCATATCAGGGTGTTTCCTGCAGCGTTTGAAGGACGTTAAACCCATTCAGGGATTCCAGGTTGTTGTGATTCTGCTACAAAGGACATATCCGGGAGGCAACAGGAGTTCTTTAAGGGTCAATCATTGAAACATCACATCCATGTGCAAACATACAACAGTTGCATTACAAACCTTTAAAAAAAATATGTTTGGCAAAACCCAGCAAAGTTTGGAGATGCCAGTGACATGCCATCCCATCTATGCTTGGATTTTGTGGATTAAACATGTTAAGAAAACAAAAAATAATAATACCGCATCGATGAATCAACCCCCGTTAGATGGATTTGCCCCAAAAATCAAGCGCCCTTGTCCGGTGGTTTATCATCATCTTCTACACCGGAAATGCAATAATAATTGGGGTGCCCATGGGTGGAGGATCCCATATCCTGCATTCATTGATTCTATAAGTTCATATTCCTCATGTTTCTCTAACTGTCTACATTTTACATGTCTTAAGTTCAAATTTCAATGGGTGAGGTCACCAATTTTCATTCGCGAAATCCCATAGAATCCGCATCGACCGTCCTTGCGTCCAGCGCTGCCAGAATCGCGACTCGTCGCTGACGTAGCTCTGTTCAGCCAAGGCGACGCCAAAGGCACGTTTAAGGCCTTGGCCATTGGGCAAAAAAATGCTGGGGATATACCTGGCATCATGTCCTCTAAAACAAATATGAACCTGTATGTATATACCTGGGCATATCATGTTCATGTGGAAAAATGATTATTAAATGTGAAGCGAGTACAAATCGAGATACATTACTTTGCCTGAATTACTCGCATGAACATTACGTATGTATCCTGGAATAATATATATATATACACATATAATATCAATATATATATATATTCATATTTATTTATTCATATTTATTTGTATTTATGTTTAGCTATATTATATGCAGGTATTATACACACACGTTTGTGCAATATGCTGACCAAATTACAACAAACTACAAACAACCACATTTCTTTTCACAAAGCGGAAACAGATGGATACCGTGACATGCGCAATTACTAACCACATTTGACGGTGAGGTGAGCTGTGAAGTTGAAGTCAGGACGGCGGTGGAATGTATGCCAACATTCAAACCGTCAACTAGATTCGAGAAGTAACAATAGATATAGAAATATGTATATCGTATTCTGTGTTTTTTGATGTTTTTTGTTAACGGTATAATTTTCATGTACATATAAAATGTTCTTTCACAAAAAGCTAGATACAAAGAGTGAATTTCATGTATACAGAAAATTTGTATACATATACTGTACATAGCAATAAAAAGTGTATAGTTATTTATGTAATGCAAAAATATGTAAAGAAATTTTGAAATCAGTCGTTATATAGTTATCTCCGTAGTTTTGAATGCTTAAACAATGTATATTTGTATTTTTGCAGGTATGTGCAAAGTAATGTACAAGTGTAAATATATACGTATATATATACGTATATATATATGGTGTATGTATATGTATTTATGTATATGTATTTATGTATATGTATTTATGTATATGTATTTATGTATATGTATTTATGTAAATGTATTTATGTATATGTATTTATGTATATGTATTTATGTATATATAAATATTCATTCATTTTTTATTTAACTAGCTAGGAGCACGGCCTTTAGAAGGCCGTGGGTTTTTTGTGATCAACGGTGTATCATGGATGATTCTTGATGTGCTCGTGCCAGGAGGTTTTTGTTTGATGTGATTTTTAAGGCCGTTAACCCCTTATTCTGTTGCATATTTTCAAAAACAGGCATTTCGCTTAGACGAAACTACCATTTTTGAGGTTTTTGAGAATTCCCAAACTAATTCGACCTGACATGTTTTGATGTGGTTTTTAAGGCCGTTAACCCCTTAAGCCTTATTCTGTTGCATATTTTCAAAAACAGGCGTTCGCTTAGACGAAACTACCATTTTTGAGGTTTTTGAGAATTCCCAAACTAATTCGACCTGACATGTTTTGATGTGGTTTTTAAGGCCGTTAACCCCTTAAGCCTCATTCTGGTCTGGTGCATATTTTCAAAAACAAGCATTTTGCCTGGACGAAACTACCATTTTTGGGGTTTGTGAGAATTCTCAAAATATTCAAACTGAAATGTTTTGATTCCTGTGTTGGTCACAGCAACGCTTCGAGTTCTTCCAAGAACCTTTGCGGATCTGGATTGTTTAAGGTACAATGCCAGCACCACATGAACAGATGGAAAGTTCCAGAGAACTTACAATAGCGTGGCATGACGCATGAGTGGAAAGTTCCAGAGAACTTACAGTAACGTAGCATGACGTATGAGTGGAAAGTTCCAGAGAACTTACAATAGCGTGGAATGACGCGTGAGTGGAAAGTTCCAGAGAACTTACAGTAACGTAGCATGGGTGGAAAGTTCCAGAGAACTTACATAGCGTGGCATGACGCATGAGTGGAAAGTTCCAGAGAACTTACAGAGAAGCATGTCCTTCCTCCGCAAGTTCACATGAACGTTATTACATGCCCCACCCCACCCCACCCCACCTCCACCCGTGCATACATGCACCTACCGGCAGCCACAGACAAGCATGTCCTTCCTCCGCAAGTTCACATGAACGTTATTACATGCCCCACCCCACCCCCCAAACCCGCCCCACCCCGCCCCCCCGATGTGTACAAAAGGCCGTGGTCCAACTAGTCTTAGTTGTATATCTATGCAACAAGGTCCTTAGGGGGCCACAGCTTCAAAGTTGCCAAGGCACCCATGAGAAGTCGCTGGATTCGCGCCACTTGATCCTAGCAAAATGACGAATGCCACTTCGGTCACGATCAGTATGAGTGTATTATATACAATTAATAATTATTAATAATTATGATTATAAAATATACATTGATAGAAAAGGGCACTGTATAATATATATATATATACACCTCTCCTCCTTTTGGTATGGGGTCTGACCGTATCATGGTTCCCCCCTCCCCCTGTGGTGTGGGTGGGCGGGGAGTCGGGGAGGAGGTTGAATCTGAAGTATATACAAGGAATAAGCAATGGATGCACAATATAATAACCTGACGCCAGATGAGTAGTAACTGGGTGGCTTATCCATGTATTTGAATATATAAATATCATATAAAAAATATATATATATTTCTCAAAGATACAGATAGATAGACTATAGTTAGTTTGTATGTATGGAATATACAGGTTATTTGTATCTAAATTATATATATATTATACACACACAATTGTCGTTCTACGCATGAAATACATAGCATATACAAAGGTATCATTGTAGCTTGAAGTCATTGCCATGTATTTTGAGGAAGTACAATATAAGTATGTATGACGGATTAAGATGTATGTGGTTGCCTTCTCCGGCTCTTCCCCCTGTGGTGGGGGGTGGGGGTTCTGGTGGTTTTCGGTGCTGCGCATGAGTAAAGACAAAAGTGTACAAGCATATCTATTTGTATATGTATTAGTGTGTATGTATGTTTGTATGTATGTATGTATGTCTGTATGTCTGTATGTCTGTATGTCTGTATGTCTGTCTGTCTGTCTGTCTGTATGTACGTATGTATGCATGCATGCATGTATGCATGTATGCATGTATGTAATTAGAACTGATTGCCTTTCTTCAAGTGATCCCCACCCTGACACTATTCTGACATAGTTTCTGACTATGACATTCGCCCTGACAGTCTATCATGCATTCTATCTGACATCTCTTCTGACATTCTATTATTTGACACTCTATGTGACATCTTGCGCTCGCAATTGAAGTCCGGCAGTGCCCACTAGAGCTCGCGGTTGAGGTCCGGCAGTGCCTAGTGAGATCTGGAGCTCGCAGTTAGTTGAGGGCGTAGCCCGAAGCTGCCGGAGGAGGAGGAAGGAGGCGGAAGCAACCCTGATAAATCTAGAGACCCTCACCTGGCAGGCGGGGAAATAGAACATACGTGTTATGCAGCTACTCTGTAATGCTGGTAACACAATCAAAGGCAACTGATGAATAGTACATGGATACGCTATGGCTTGTATATACGTAGGTTTACCAGGTAGAAAAAAACAATGTAGACACAATCTGTTACTACATCGACAGCACGTAGGTCGTATGTAGGTAGCATATGGCTTTCAAATGCTGCAAATAGGGTGCAAGTCGACGGTTGTGGCTCCGAAATGATGCAAATAGCAAGCAAATGGGAGGCTATGACTCTCAAATGCTGCAAATAGCATGCAGACGGTAGTTTTTTGAGGGAAGGGGGTTGCCATACCATTGGCGGAACCGGGAACCGGGAACTCTAAGCATTACAATTGCTAGGTGTATTGTTCACTTCAAATCGTGCCCCTATATATGTACGTATCTGTGTGGGATGTTGTTTTTTTTGGTTTTGGTGTGGTTGTTTTGTTCATGTATGGAAACCGGTTTCTATTTTTCCCATTCCCCATTACTGGACTCGGAGCTTGGAACTATTTCAGGCGTGGTACACCGTTCACATCTCACACAGCGATGTAGCATGGTATTGGGAATCTTTGTCAGGTATCCCAATCCTTGCCCCTGGAGCCACGGTGGTTTTTGCCGCTGTATGTAAGGAGTTTTTGAAGTCGCATATTCTGGAACTAACGTGAATGGGAAATATTTTTGAGCGAATGATTGCTGGAATGGATTTCTAGATCTTTAATGTGGTGCCATTGTGCTATTGCGAAGATTCAACCTTTCTCGAAAATTGTCTGCGAAGTTGTTGTCATAAGGTTTATGGTTAAGACTGTCCATCCTGCCTTGAAGACTGATTTTCCTTCCGCTAGCCGTCTCAGTTTCTTCGGGTTTAGAAGTCGCTTAAGTCATTCGTGCCGCACATGCATGGGTCCGGAGAAAACCGGCAGTGAGTGATCTTGCGTATACATGTATATATATATAATTATATATATATACCTATCATTTCACCGGATTTTAAGTGGGGCCAATAATTAGCCGGGAAACATCAATCCGTACCATTTCTTTCGATCAGATCTTCGTGATTTTTTCAAAATGGCTTGTAGCGCGCTAAGATGGATCCCAAACAGGTAATTCATTCATTCGAACTACCAAAGAATTGTGAATGGGATCATCAATAACAAATCACCCCCAGGCCCAAATAAGAAAATATAGGGTATTTTCTACGAAATCCCCCAAGTAGATGGCCCTATCATCTGCAGATCTGCAGGGGCCTCCGGTAGTGCTGGCGCCACTTTAGGGTCACCTCCCACCAGAGTCAGCAACGGAGCGCGCGCATTGGTGGCTGCAGCTATGGCCTCGTGGTCTGGTGGTGCATAGGGTCCGGGAGTTGAATCAAAGCTGAGAGGCTTGTTAAGACTAAGCCACTAGTGAATGGAAAAAACTCAGAAAATGGGACCTAAATATGAAAGTGATGAAAATTTGACTTACTAATGATACCGAGGATCAACATGGCTGGGCACTTACTAATTCGATCTAGTTGATGTGATGATGGCAAGTTCATACCAGAATACTCCATGGCTGTATGGCCAGCCCTACAACTGACAATGGTGGTGATGGCAATTCCCAAAATGGTCTTCTTTGGGACCGGGAAAGTGAAAGGAAATTTTACCGGAAACATGAGGTAAAAGGTAACAGGTAACCACTGTTTTACAAAGTATAGGGATTCCCTGTGGATGTTCCCTTATAGTAACATGCGAAAAGTGGGAAAAAACAATATAGTCAAATCTACCAACTAAACTTTAGTAGGGGTTTACCTTTCTGCGTCTTTTTGGCTATATAAAAATCAATTCAAGGATTTTGGGATACTTCAGGATTCCTGGCCAGATTCCAGTGTTTCAGGAGCTGGCAGCAGTGGCTTCGAAAGTGAAACCTGACCCTCCATGGCCTGTTTGTATTTTCTGACATGGGCGGTACCTTCAACAGGGGGTTCAAGACTAAATTAAAATTAAACACACTACAGCAGTCTAATTGTTTGATGGTTTGGGGGTTCCTGTATGCATGTTACATGCTTTTTTACATGCTACTCAGATCCCATTTATTCTAATTAGAAAAATCACCGAAATCAAAATTTTCAGTCCTTGCCACAAAGATCTGCAAACGAAGACAATCTGTCTATCCATTATGGACCACAAAAGGAAGCCAGTAGATCCCGAACAGGTGGCCGCAAAAATTTCAATTTCTGGAAACAACAAATTTCGGCCGTCCGTCACCCTTTTGCACCTCCGAAGCAAGATGTAGCTGTAGTTGTAGTTGCTATTCTTATGCTTGTTGTTCTTGTTGTTCTTGTTGTTTGTTATTGTTCTTGTTGTTGTTTTTCGTGTTCTTGTTCTTCTTGTTGTTGTTGTTGTTGCTGCTGTTTTTGCTTTTCATGTTGTGACGTTGATCGTCTAAAAAGTGGCCCAGAAGTGGTGTGCTTTTAAAATGTTGACTTCAAAATGTGCTTCGTGCCACAACGGCGTGCACGTCTTCGACATCGCAGCTTCCAAAAGTGGTCCAAACGTGGTGTTTTTACCATTTTGACCTCCAACTGTGCTTCGCGCCACAACGGTGTGCACTTTTCGGCATCTCAACTTCCAAAAGTGCTCCGGAGCCAAGGCGTTGGACATCCATACTGCCAAAATTGCTCGGACGTGAGGTGTTTTAACTTTTTGGCTTCCAGATCTGCTTCGCGCGTGCAATTTGTCATCTCTCATCTCCCCAGATGGCTCCGCATCCGCCGCTTTAGCGAGCCTACTTTTTGACCCTCCGGAGCCACAAAACATTGGAATTTGAAAAACACTGTGTTTTGATGTGTGTTGACACTTTTCTACCTTTTCGCGCATCTGGATCTTCTCTCTTCGCTGATCTTCTTTCTTCATCTTTCTTCTGCCTTTCTCTTCTCTGACTCTTCCCACCTCTGCTTTTCCATCTGTCCATATTGTTGGAAGTTGGACTTCTAAACTTCCTTCGATCATTTTGAAAATAAGAATATATAAGAATGGCCAAACACAATCATCTGAAAATAGCCTGCCCTCCGGATTTGTCTCAAAACAGGCTACCCAAAAAATCCCATGGTATCCCCCCGGTCTCAGTGCCTCATAGATTTCGACTAAGGTATCGCAGCTGAATCCTTCGTCTTCCGAACAAACTCAACGTTTTTGGGACATAGATGGACATAGTCAAATAACCGCTATATTATATAATAATATAGTAATATAGTGCGGCTATATTAATATATAACAATATGTATGAATCATGTTTTTCTCACTATATAATCATAATTGTCGGGAGACACCAATTTACTTCATTGTCAAACAAATGTGGCGTCACATGAGCTATTGACAGTCGTGTTTCTGCACTGGCTACTGGACATATTCAATCAATTTCAACCATATATCATTCATATTCTTTGTCAGGAATCCTTGTTTCATATTCGATAATATCATAATATGAATCATATGATACAATGGTATTCATCTGGACATATTCAATCATCATCGATATCTTGCTGTCAATGTCCTCTCCATTGCTGGTGAAATCCTGATCCTTGAACCCCCATCACCGACATAGAAATAAGGCAAATCACTGATAGTATCTGGGTACTCTATCTCCCAATTCTGATTTCTTGAAAAAATAAAATCGAAGATATTCCTGAAATTTTCATGGGTTTTCCATGTCTTCCCAAACACGAACCACCATTTGCAGGTCTAGGTGGACCCTGAGTTCCTTTACATCATCCACAGATGGTCCTCCGGAAGTACACCAGGTGACCCAGAAAGCCACCTGGCACGGTGGATCCGGAAAAAACAGCTGCAAGACACCAGGGGATGAACATGGATGGATGTCCCCATACTCCCCCATTTCTTGTGACTGGTGGCTGCTACTATGTGCTGTGAACACTGCACAACATGTTCCGTTCATTCAATTTTTGAAACAATAACAACACTATGAGGTGAGCTACGCTATAAACAGCAACTTGTTGGTGGACAAATCCTCACCGGCAAGCCGAAGCTCCAAGGGTCTTGGTGAATCGTGGACAAAATGTCCCACATTGTTCCATGAAAGCACCAAACAAAACAACTAATTTGAGGCATCATTATTCATGAGAAATATACATATCATAATATATAATCCAGTATCTTATATTATTATTTTTGTTTGTTTTTTTTTTAAAAAAAACATATATATATATACATATATATGATAAAATTGTATTATGATATATAATATAGTGTAATAAAGATGTGAATATGTATATTATGTTCCCCCTTTTGAAGGCACAACTTTCCCACGGTCTGGTCGCTTGCGTCCACCTGTTCTTCCTCCTTGAAGGCCGGCTCGTGTTCGATGAAGTGGAATGCCTCAGGGCCATGAAAACCCATGTAGGTGAGGACATATATAATCATCTTTGATAATTCATATATATATATATACATAATATATATATATATCCATATTTCCATATATTACATATCCATGTATATATGTATATAACTGGTTATATATATATATATACATATCCCATATAATCCCATATGTAAGTAGGGACATTCCATTAATGTGACTGGACTTTTTTGACACATTTACTGAATGGGATGCACCCCCAAGAAGGAACCATTGGAACCACGACCACCCTGCTGGTAGCGCCCTAAGATGAACGTAGTCTTCCAACCTCTTCGTTGGGAAATCATCCAGACTTCGGGGGCTCATCATTTTGAGCCATGTATCCAAACTGGTCATTAGTAATTCCCTAAAACTTATACGGTTTACTTGAAACGACCAGTAGAGCCGCTGTTGCATTGCATATATATATATATACTCAATTTTGAAAAAAAACATTTCAGAAATGGACATCCTCAGGTGTGGAAACGTAACTACGTAGCCACGTGCTGGGATGATGCGTGAATTTCTTCATCCTTTCCTCCACATTTTTGGCTGGTGGAGTCTGATGCTGGTGGTCTCCCCCTGTTTATTGCTTAAATCACCATGTTAACCGTTTCCAATCCTATATTTACGGCTGAAATCCCAATTTGCACGTCTCAATCT
The DNA here is from genome assembly GCA_947184155.2 of Cladocopium goreaui. Lineage (NCBI taxonomy): Eukaryota > Dinophyceae > Suessiales > Symbiodiniaceae > Cladocopium > Cladocopium goreaui. The sequence goes on from CAMXCT020004702.1 coordinate 287,723, forward strand.
CAAACCCAGCTGTTTCCCACTTATATAAATCTGCATGTTTGTGGTTCAAATCCTACTTATCTTTCTGGCTCAAATCCCAAATTTCTATGGCTCAAATCCTCATCTTTTATAGCTCAAATCCCATTTTTTTGCGGTTCAAATCATCCTTTTGTGATCTTTTATGGCTCAAATCCACCTTCCTATGGTTCATTGTCCTCCAACTCTTCATGGCTTGCCCAGCATCCGAGGCGCAAGGCGCTGCAGCATGGCTGGGGGCAACCAGGATTTCAAGGCTCGGGGCCGCAGCAGCTTACGCAGGTCTTCACTGCTGTTGGCTGCCTGGTCAGGGGTGAAAGAAACGATCTGAACATGGGGATTTTATGTGATTGTATGACTTAATGGACATTTCATAACTTAAGTTTAGTTGGGGAGTGGTTCGAGTCTGCATGTTTTGTTTTGATTTTAGAATGGAACGAAGCCAGAAGGGCATGGGGATGGGGATGGGAGTCATTTAAACACGTGCGTTTACCCAACAAGAACCAGGATTCACAGGGGTAGCTGTGATCCATGGGATTTGAGATAATTTCAGCAGCACGGGCATTGATCCGGAAATGATCCTTGGGGTTGAAGCTGCAATCATCACAAGTTAACATTTATGATGTGGAGTGAATCAGCAATTGTTGGATTCAAGATCATTCAAGTAATCATAGTATAATCCTGGTAATCATACGGCTTATAACTTCTAACTGCACCGAAAGCTACTTGTGACCTGCGACGGAGGCATCCGTCGTGCAGATTTCCTGCACCGATAATCGGCGACTAAACAAAAAAAAATGACAGTACTATCCTTATATTTATCCATTTACAGTAACCATAGAAGAAGTCCAACCAGCCCAATTGATGCGCTCGGCATTGGACCTCTGAGCTCTTTCAATCCACATTGTATATATATATATATACATACATATACATGATACGACTAAACACGTGCCTACTGCCTGACCAGAGAGCTGGTGCCTGGTTTCACCCTCTCGAGAAGTATTTAATTTAGATACTTGGGGGTGCAGTTGATGTCCCCCACGAGTATGGTTATATACACATTTAATGACATTTTAAGAATATAACCCCAGTAGTACGTTAATTGTACAATTTTATGGTAATAAATGCATTGCATATAATATGCCCCAACTACAGCCAGAAGTGCACGGTGCATCGTGGACCCTTTTTCTTTCCAACCCTTGCCAGACCTGCAGAGCAGATCGCATGAAATGTTCCACCGCCACTCTGAGTTCTTCCTTGCACTGATGTTGCACCAACCATGATAACGGATCAGTCATAATAAACATCATACCATTACCAGACTAGGGCTAGGGGTAAGACCAATTTCATAAACCTCAACAATTCATTTCATTTGACAAATTGTGTTTATTTGTGTTGTCCGGATTTAGTCACCAAGCTAGATTGCTAGATGCAACTTGCGCAGGATGCAATTCAATTCTTGCCAAAGAATCATGCCTACACGAAGTCCCTACTGCGGGCCCTGAGGACTGGCAGTGTTCTTACTAGAGCACGATGCAAAGCCGCAGGGATTACTACGGATGATAAGTGTGAAGGATGCGACCAAAGAGAAGACCACCTTCATTTATTCAAATCGTGTGGTCTCTACGAAAGGAATCGACCTTCAAGTTTCTTCCATGACACAACGTGGTGTACAGGCATTTTCCCAGAAGGTGAACTAATCACCCAGTGGCGGCAGGAAGTTGTCTCTAGGCCCGTTCTTCCCATGGAGGATTTTCAAGCTTTTGAGCCTGAAAGTCCAATTTTTGTTGATGGCTCTTGTTTTCATCACTCTTGGGCACCTATGAGATCTGCTGCAGCAGCCGTTGTTTCGAAGTGTGGATGCTCAAAAGCTTATCTCCTACCAGGCCTTGATCAAACAAGCCAACGGGCTGAGATATTTGCAGTCATCGCAGCTTTGTGGCACTGCGCCGGAAATATCACAATTTATTCCGATTGTGCAAATGTGGTCAACATTGTCAATTTCTTACGACGCTGTGGCTTCTCAAATAAATGTATCACCAATCTTGACAATCGGGATCTGTGGGTTTTGTTCAATTTTGTGGCCAACAAGCGAAGCCAGCCTTTCGCGATGTATAAAGTAAAAGCCCACTGTGGTAAACACGACCTTTGTCAAGATCCTTTTCTCACCGAAGGTAATTCTTGTGCTGACAAGTTAGCAAAAGATACTGCCTGGGCTTTCCTCGAAGCCCGCCAACAAACGGCCTGCGAAGAACTTGCATTGGCCATGTCATTGCAGGCCCATTTGGTCCATACGTTGGCCACACGTAGTTCGCTCTTCAAAATGTTACCAGCGGAGATACCAGCGGGGCAAGATTTTTTTCCCCATTACAAGGTGTTGACTTCATCATTTGTATGCTCCTGCGCCCCCAAAACTCGGATTTTTTCTAAGGGCTCTGTTTGTTCTGGGACGTGTCGCCCACTGGTAATCCGTGCCGGTGATGCCGAAAACATGTTCATCTCTTGTGTTAAACGAGGCGAACCAATTAGTCCTTTTATCAGAACTAGAGTATCTTCTCACCATAACAGGTATATCGCCATCGCTTATCCCCAAGAAATGTGGCAGCCATTAGTCACAAGTCCAGATCCTGCATTTTTGGCTGCCGGACCCATGCGGCTTAGCCCCAGCGCAGCTGGCGCTATTTGTGAATTTTTCTCCCAATCGGCATGGGTCGTTGGATCGCATAGATCCATCCATAGAACGTCGTGGGTTGAAATCATGGCAGATTTTGTTTTCCAGTTTGGATACTTTCCGGGTTTCATAAATCAATCCATGACTTTGAAAGTGCTTGTCCAAAGGTTCAAGCGAGCTGCCATGCGACTGTTCCAATCCCACCAGCTGTCCATTAATGCCCTGAGATCTACACATTTGTTGAGTTTTGGATTTTGCCACGTAGCTTCCCTGCACATTTCTCGTTCATTCCATTTTCCGGATCATATCTTCGCTTTCTTGATGGGGTGTGCCTCCAGATTTGCTGCAAAAAATAATCCGCTCAATTTTGTGCCACCTTTACATGAGTTCTTTTGATTGAGTGATGCTTGCATTCAAATTAAATGGCATTCGCCTACGCCGTCTTCGCCCAGTTTCTTAGCTTGGAGGTGGCTGCGTTGTTGGAGAAAAAAGCTAGATTTGCAGACGTTTCTCTGTCCGGATTGGCAGGTTGGGGGCCATCAAGGCTGCATGTAACTTCACCCAGACCTACAAGTTCCTCTACATGATCTGCTATGGGTTCTCGGGTCTTTCTGGCCCATTTACCCCACTACAAAATGTTTAAAATATGTATATGGGTTCGCCGGAAAATATGGTACCCTAAAATCTGATTAGTCTAACTAATACCCCACTACAAAATACTAAAAAAATATAAACATGTATAATATTTTTTAATATGGCTTTGTCTGAAGATATGGTACCCTGATTAATCTAATATAATCCAATTACAGGTTTATCATACTATTCCTCCCCATTAACATAGGGGCCCGCAGCCATGGTATGCTATGGTCACCAAATAAAAGCCACCCCACAAATACGATACAAAATCATAGGCTTTGATCCGCATTTTTGTGGGTCAAACATACTGATCGTAATCTGATCGTTTTGAGGAATCCAGTTTAAGTTCATGCACGTTTCTATTCCCGTTTTTGATGGTGAGAATGCCCATGTTTGATAAACTCTGGCGAAGCTCGCCACAATAATCAAATCTGAGAATAGAGTAGAGTAATGTAGAGTAATGTACAATATGTACAGTAGCCCATTCCATCCTATTGGATTCTCATACTTTTCCCCGCTTCGTCCTCCTCCAAGGACAGCCAGTGTTTCAAGCGATCCAGGCAGGCTCCGGGCCTGGGCACCCCGAACTACCGGCATGGGAAGATCCTCGAACTGAATGTGGATTTTCCAGGCTATGAGGTGAATTTGGAGGGATCCTATCTTGGAAATTGATGAATATTGATTAACCTTCAATGTAAACAATGGTATATAACGTTTTCCCCTTTGAGTCAGTGTTGCACCCCAGCAAATGAGATGATGTTCTTTCCTGCAATTCGAATCACCTGTAGAATATAGTTATATATTAGAGTATACTAGATGAAGTCCCTGATAAAACATTATTCAATCAGACTATATAAATCCAGCAAAACCAAAGTACCTCCTGCAAACTAACAGTTCGATGTGGGAAACCGACCATTTGCAGATCATGTTCCGAACGGATTTTCCATGATTTCCATGGCTTTTCCACATCCATGTTTGGCTTCGGGGTGGGCGACTAAGTGGGCGACTACGGCACCCCAACGGTTTCCGAAAACGAACTTGTCGGCTGGGAGTTGGATCGACCATAGAATGGCAATGTTTAATGTTAGGGGGGATGGGGACCAAAAATTCAGGCTGTCTTGAAATTTAGGGGGAAAAAAGCAAGACCTCATGGTAACACAATTAAATGACTGTTGAGTAAATAATTGGTTCGTAATCTTCCCAAATAAACAGGCCATAGTATAGTTTTGGACAAAGCCGTATCATGCCGTATCAATGAATCAAAGGATCTGAGCCTTGCCTAAGGCCTTCGGATTTGAAACAACAACGCCTGAACAACCGAAACTGTATGTATCATATAATTACTTCCAATAAATAAGTGCTGGATAACCATGCATGGACCATGCGCATCATTCCCAATATGTAGCAGTACCATGCAACCTGGCCGCCCTTCCCATCCCAGAAAGCCACGGGGCGTGTGGCAAAGCCAGTCGCCCATCTCCCTTAACAACTGCCGACCTCGGGGGATAGCCCTGAAAAGATAGACTAATACATGGAGTGGATTTGTTTTCTATTATTTTTGTTGGGGGTTACTACAACCATCATAAGGTGTGTGATGGTGTTGTGGTCTTAAGCATCAAACATGGGTCTTTGTGCAATGACCTGGCCAAGTCACAAGTTACTGAGTCACCAACCTGAAATAAGGTTAAGTGGGGTGAACTGTTCGGGTAATTGAATCACCATCATGAATCAAATAAAAACAATCTAGTCTAGTGAACGAATTTAAAAACCATCATCAAGTTTTTGGGCTGTTAACCTCACTTCTAGTGATGTCGCGGTGAGGCCGCTACAATTTACCCTGAAAGATCTGCAATGCCCAACTTCAAGCAGCTCGAAGTCTCAAAAGTGATCAAAAAGCCACTGCGCACCAAGCAGATCCAGGCGGCCAAGAACTTAAGCACCCAAGCTGTTTGAGTAAAATATGACAGAATCTTGAAAATCTTGATCCACAGTACCAATTGTACAGTGATCACCTGAATCTTTCCCAACAAACCTCTGCAAAATTCCCCAAAAGTTTAAGGGATCCCGAGTCAGGTGAAACCCAACCATCAGCTGATAGGCAAGTTCTGTCAACCTCCGAGCTGATCTATTGCAGTATGCAATCCACTGGGTCAACACTTTGGACTTCAGGGTCCACATAGTTCAGCAGTTTTAAGACCAATTCCATTCTCCATTTTGAATCGTTTTGGTTGGTTGTATCTCCATCGTATGTTGCTTGAACCCCATGTTTTTGCAGCTATGTTACATCATCTTAATTTTACTGTTTCAACCCATCTTAAATGCATCTGAAACCCGTCTTCAGGATTCTACTGATACTTTAAAACACATCTCAATTGTGCCTGGTTATTTTTTTGTGCTTGGTTGACTTCGTGTGTTACTTGTAAAGTCTAATCAGACTCTCTCAAAGTCTATCAAATCTATCAATCGTTGTTCCTTCAACCCTGAGGGATCCCCTCCCGCCATGCCACTCGGTCCATCTCTGATTAATTCGTTCGCAGCACGCTGGAAGCTCAAGGTTAATGACTCAACGAGGGCGCCTCCGGGGTCGTCACGGCTGGGAAATCCCCGCGAACAAATTGGGAAAATCAAGAGGATGCACGGAAGATTTTGGGAACATCATGGGAAAAACATTGGCACGATATATATATATATATATATACATATATATATACATATATATATATACATATATATATACATATATATAATGGGAAATTATTGGAACATATAGGGAAAGTTATTGTATTTCAACCCATGAAGTATAGCGTGGGTTTGTGCAACAATACTTTACTTCCCCCCCAATTTATGGCAAGTTCAAGGGGAAACAAGGTCAACAGGAAGGCACCATGCGAAACATCAGTGGACTCAGGGAATCATCCAGGGATATCCAGGGTACACCTCTGAAAACTAACATTCAGAACCCATATTCATGGTCATTCCCCATAGGAGCATCATTATTCCATATTATTCCAATATATGTTTAAATCAAAATTATTGGCGTGCGGATCCTAAATGAGGAACACAAACCCTCTGACAATCTAACTTGGGTGTCTGGGAAACCGCAATGATTTTCGATTTAAACATATGAGTAGCGGACAAAAATTATAAATTTAATGCCATGCACAAATTAGGGCCTTCCCCTATCGGTTATGAAGGTTTTGTGCAACCTCGGAAGGGCCAAGGCGAAGCAAAACTAAATTAGTATTACAGTACAATAATTTTGTCGGTTATTCATATAGGAAATCGTCCAAACCAATGTTGTATTTTCGGATGCCAGGAGAAAAAAAAACATCTGCGTATGGACCATACCTTAGAACCTACATTTACCCAACACATGAGCTTACAAAAATCTACGTATAAATGTATAGAATTGTATAGATATACAAATATATACCATAATATGTGTAATAAAAATAAAATCATAATTCCATAATTACAAATGGCCATTACACTATACAGATATACAAATATACCATTTCACTATATAATTTGAAGAGTTTGGCCATTTTGGGATATTTTTTCCCTGCAAATCCCACTGACTCAGTCCATCGTTTCCAGGTCGGCCTACCATCGCTTTGGGCACCGTCGAGGTCTCGTCCAAATTGGAAAGCACCTGATCAATTCACTAAATGGATAGTTTAAGTGAGGTGATGTGTAATACATATTATATGTAGAATATATATATAATTTATATTATATATATGGTTACATATATATATGTATGGTAATGGTAATGGTATCCCATATTTCCGACATGAACTACAAGAAACAAGAATCTCGATAGAACTGATGATGTAACCAACAAACAAGTGGATCTGATTGGAATTGACTAAAGGGAATGGGAACTCAGCCAAAATTCATACAGCCAAGATCGTGGAGATTCACCTTGAGCAGCAGCTGAAAAGGTGGGTCACTGGCTTACGAACCACTTGCTAAATAGGGTGGCCATCCAAGTAAAGCTTAATACTAATTTGACTTCCCCAACTATTTTTAGGTAGAATAAATCAATCGTTCTTTTCCCAATGAGGAAGCAGGAATCATTGAAGAACCGCTCACAGTCTCAGGTCGTTGGCACAGGTCTCTGGCTTCAGATCAACGCCGCAAACTTGGTCAAAGTGCTTCTGCAATACTACTGTGGTCTGAAAAACCATTTTGACCGTAACACAAATGTACTAAGTATGAGTGTAATTGTCAATTCAATTGAAATCATACATTTAAGTATGAATATGAATTTCAACACGTTTATGTACATCATAAATTTGGGTTTGTCTGAAAATGATTGAAAATGTCTATCCATTGGTGAATCATGTTTCCTGTTAAATTTGCCATTTGGCAATTTGGTGAGAATAGACCCTATTTTCACAGACACCATCGTTGATGGTGAATCTCATTCAATGTCCTAATTAATCCTTTCCCCATATAAAACACCCCAAGGAATCCATGGTTCAAGACAGTATGTACACATACTTGGGACCATACAATTGCAATAGAAAATCACTAGGGTTGTTTAATATGTACGAGCTATCCCCATCGTTGAAATCCCGACGGCGCCGTGGCCTCCAGTTGATGAACCATGGGAAGAGCGTACCACGACTTTGCGGCCGCGTCTGCCAGCTCGTTGGCCTGCCAAAAATCGGCCATGACCTCAGACATTGCACAAGATGATGACGCGAATGGCCAGACACAATCGGATGTGATGGGATGTGTGTTTCTTTGATTTCTTTGTGAGTAAGGAACTCGATATGTTTTCCGAAAAGAACTGAATATTCAGCTTTTTTTTGGTGGATGTCGTTGGTTGAAGATATTGAATATAGCATTTCCAGAGAAAAGAACATCTCGATTTTAAGATTGCTGAAAAACATGGAAGACACGATGAAGACACCAAATTACTCAATCCAGGTGTAGCCAGCACACAGGAAAAGAGCCAATAACATAGAGGGACGCCATTGGACATTTTAGATACATTTAGACACCATAGCCGCCAATTGCTATCGGACAATACTTGAAGTTGGGGTTCATAAAATCAAACCACCACAAGGTTTTTTCAGTTATAAGACATTACCATGCACAAACCTCACGTGGCCAGAGTTTTGCGAAATTCCCATGCCCCAGTTGAACCAGTTGCCCAAAAAAAAGAAGCCAATGAAACACCACCAGCCCCTGCCGCCCCGGCCCTGGCCGTGGCACCATGACATCCCCCAGCACGGCCACATCCAACTCACAGCTGCCGGTGTACAGAAATTGAAGCGCAGCGCGTACCACCTCTCCACCAGGATCCCATGGGGAATTTGGGGAAAATCCATGGGCAAACCATGAATTCACAACCGATTTGTTCTGGATATTTCTGGTAACCAAATCAAGTTTAACCAGCTAAATTGCTAAATTCTGCAGAAAATCCATGCACAGTGGTTAAATATAGAATTTTATATCAGCCAAACCTGAAACAAAACTGATATTTTGGCCAAGTCTTAGGTTGATCGGTTGCCCAGTCCTTAAATCTGCCGAGCATCGTCCGGGCTCCAGGAGACTTCCACCAGCGATTCAGCGGAGTCGCGGTAGGCGCCATGAAACCTGGCGCTGCATGGCGCTGCTGTGATGAATGGGACAGTTGATTTAAAGGATTCTGTCTGTGCTCACGGCTTTCTTCATTGTTTTGCTATGTTTTGCTTGTTGTCGGCATAAGTTTTCTGAATTTTTGAAATTTGACAGAAACTTGATGGGAAAAAGGCAAGCCGCAACTCTGCCAGAATGGAAGTTGAATGGACAACATATAGATTCCACTTGGGATTAAAAAGACAAGGTTTATCGCTGGTAGGTACTTGCAAGCGTACCTTATTTATTTTCAAGGTTGCAATATGCTTGTTGGCATCAGAACTGAACGACTGAAGTACAAGCAATACTACAGTACTAGTCTGGAGCACACTCTCCCACTCTTATATTTGGATGATATATTTGGTTTGTATATAGCTACAATATTCCATAGTTCTACAGCTTGTAGATGGCTATATACATCTATATGCTACGATTCCACAATGCCTAGCCGGCTTCCATGTGGCTGCTCACAAGAGATACACTCAACGTCCCTAATTTTTCTTGGTAAAACACACGTATTTTCCAGGTTAGTTTTCGTATATGTATATATATATATAGTATGTGTGTGTGTGCTTGTTTTTCAGGTGGTTCCATCATCACCAAAAGGATCGTGCTGCCATGGAGTTACTCAGATCATGGGAGCTGCGGTGGTCAACAAAAAGCCCGTGCGGATCAGAAGTGGAACTGCAATTCAATTCCGGTGATATATAATGATATATATATATATATATTATATATATATAATTATATGTAAGTATTAAATATAATTAATTATATATATATAATTATGTATATATATGTGTGTTTATATGTATGCATGAGTTAATGTGTGTATATATACATGTAGACTTAGAGATGTACACCGTAGAGACAGTTCATACAGCATCATGTCTCGTTGAGACCGCCTCGCCCAGTCCGAGAAAGTGGGGATTTGACGAGTCTGCTGGATCCCTGATATAAACTATTGAGACAACCTCATGGGACATCAAGGCATCGTCTTTACATAGCATAGATCATTTACTAATTTACAGATATTTACAGTGCCTAAATGGATCTAAATGGTGGTTTTCCATAGCTCTGTTAGATTGCCAGAAGGTATATCCTATTTTTTGAGGTAAGTTAGATGTTTGAGTTGGTTGATATGCCCAAAAAAAATCAAACATACGTATTGTGTAACAACAGGAGCACACCCCCTCCATCGGCCATGTGGCTTCAAGCGGAAGAAGTCCGAGAAACTGGCCAAGATGGCCTCCCGCAGCGCTGCTTTCATTGCTTGGCACAAATATTTACTGTCATAATAATATCATTTCAGAAGTGCTTGCCATTTTTGGGGTTAACATGGGTTAACCATCAACATCAAGATATATCAAGATAAATTCAAGATATATCAAGTAGAAACCTAACATGCTGGAGAATGTCGACATTATTTGGGGGTATCGGTCAAAACCCTGACCTGCTACCCTTCTGTGTACATCAACAAGGTGTAAGCCACGTCGTTGCTCCTAAACGCCGCATAGTTAGGTCGCCGTAGCGACACTTTTGAGTGATTAAACACCAATTTGGGTACTGAAGTTTTTTGAGATGGTGTTAAATTCAACTTTCTGACTGGTTGACGATGGCTAAACCCACCTTTTTGGTTTGTCAAATCACTTCTAGTCTTGTTGATGGTCCGATTTCACAAATTCTTAGTAAAATCCACACGGTTTCAGCTTAGAATTTCCACAATTGCGATGATTTCACCAACTCCAAATGCAAACCAATACATGTTCCTAGAACCTCCAACTACCCTCAAAAATGGTAAAAGTATGTAAAAGTCCTAACATTATAGGCTAAACCACCATGTTTATGGGTACAGATAGTCTAGCTTTGTCTCAAAATACATGCAAACATAAATGGGATGACTTCATCTGGGTAAATTATAATCTTTCACTAATCTGAAAATATCTGAAATAAGGCCATTTGAGGATGATTTCCCTATTGTTTCCCCTACTAACCATCATTCCAGTGAGGTCGCAGTGAGGTCGTTATAATTTGCCCAGCTTCAATGACTTCTGGTATTTCGGGCCACAAGGTTCCGGCGCCTTATGCGCCCCAATGCGGCTCCGGTGGCCACTGCTGCCAGCAACCAGGACCAGGTCAGGATGGAGAGCACCATCAGGCACCTTGGGAAGACTTTCATCTAGGAGTACCATGGATTTAACCACTGAAAAGTAGGGATTTTTAGTGGAATTGAATGATATTTATATAGATTTATATAGATGGGTTTTCATTTTCATGGCGTTTCATTGAATGTAATGAGATTTAATGGAAATTCAGGGGATTTAATAGGATCGAAAATGGCGGATAAGCGAGGATGAATCATCAACAACAGGGATTTCATGGGATACAATGGAGATCTGTTCTGGGATAAGGGATATGTATTATATATATATAATATATATATATATAATATATATATATAATATATACGGAGTGACCAACCGCACTTAGACTTAGATCACCAAAAAAAAGTGGATTTGATCAAGAAGCCGGTTCATTGACCAACTCAGACCAATGATATCAAGTGGATTTGATCAACACTTGCGATTTGATTTGCCAAGCAAATATGGATTAACTCGTCAAAACTATGAATTTGATCAGCAATAATGAATGTGGATCTGACCCATGGGGAATGGGATGATGTGGCTCGATTTTCATCCAAGTTTTGAGCATTTAGCCCATGGATTCAATCTATCAGATCTATCAAATGCTGCTGGTTGCCCTTAGTCATATTGTTTCCTGTTCTCATGCGCCGTTGTAGAAAATCCCAGTCTGTAGGACAACAACGACATTTCGGTGTGGCCAAAATATGGCTATGGAAGAAGCAGAAAAGACATGACAAGGCCTGATCCAAGTTGGACAGCTTAATGCATCAGGTTTGAGTCGAAACCCTGGTTTGTAGCGGTTTCAAGTCCAACTCCAGTAAGCCTCTGATTTTTCAATGTTCCATCACGTTCCATCCCCTATCAAGCGAGGAGATTGATGGCACACCCAAGCGCCTCAAAGAGAGTTTTCAGAAGATCTGCACTGACTTTGAGGTTGTCATGGCCTTGGGGCCAAGGCTGATGGACGTGTGTAGTTCAAATGAGATGCGCTTCAACGGCTTCAACCAACAACGATGCCATGGATTAACCAACAAAAAAAGGGCTTTGCAACCAACACTTCTTGAAAATGCTCAGCGAACCATCTTGTACCATCTTGTAACACTACACATGCCTGAAGTGTACATGATACTGACAGCATCTGATAGCCGTATCTACATCTCACAGGTGTACACTCGTCAAAATTAATTTGTTTTTGAAACATACCATGTGTGAATCCCTTCCCCGACAACGCATTCCATCTGGGCAAATCACTATATACGACTTTTTGGAGCTGTGGTGATGTCGGTGTGAGGTCACTATAGTGCACCTACGATGGGTCCCGTGTAACCGCTGGCTTTTCCACCATCCACAAGAAAGGGAATCATCATGAAACATCCTTCAGCTCACGATTGATGTTTCACGGTCTCCATTGACCAAGTGATATCATTGGGGCTGGTCATGAACTCCCATGTCTCGTCACCCCTTGGGCCCGTGGGCACCCATTTTTCAGGTTCCGTGCGAGGTTCAAACCTCCTCTGTATCCCTTTCTACATCTTTCTACGGGTGGACATGAATTCATTACGATCGCCAATTAACCAAGTACGAGGTGTGCTTCATCCCCACGTACTAACCATAGAATGGCAAAACCCATATTTACCCATAGTTAACCATATTTAACCACATTTTTATCTATATCGCCATATTTAACTATATTGAACCATATTTACCCAATTGTACCCATACTTCACCCTTACACAGCCATTGAATTCTCCATTTCACCGACGTAGCTCAGCGGCAAGGCCCCATCGATTGGGCAACAACTTTGGCTGCCTCCAGCGTCAGGGGCCAAGGCCAAGACTTGGACCTCAAGGTCACCTGCGTCAGGCAAACATCACGATGTCGATCTAGCTGAACTTCATAGTTCACCAAAACATGAAATTTTTGGTGATTTTTGCCACAGGCAAACCTCAGGGGTTCAACCAATGCAAATATTTTTTGGTCAGATCTATCAGGGTCGCTTCCAACCCTCAACACCCCAGATATCACATTGGGAGATTGTGTAAAAACACAAAAACCCTGAAACTACCCATTTACCCCCCCCACAAGGTTTGAGCAACCCTGACATTTGACGAATGCGACTACCCGCTGGTAATCTACCAGTTTGCTCCGGAAACTGTAACGTGATGGTAGATGATTTACATGCATATTCTGTATATAATTATGTATATATATATGCATAAATGGTAGTTGTCCACTGCAAACTGTTAGATTACCAAGGAGTAAATCCTAACTCTTCATTTTAATCCCCCCAAAGAATCCAAACGATAGAAAAGCCATTCTCTTTTAGCATTTTAGTCATATTTTACTTTTCTATCTTGGGGTTGCTATTCCAGTGACCTGCCAAGCTACTCTCAGGCCGCCCCAAGGGACGGCGGCCGGCTTGGCTTCTGCCGGCGCAGGAGTGGGCGCCTGGCAATCCACATGCTCCATGCATAAAACAACTAATCAGCAACATTCAGTGAAATTGATGTGTATAGATACATAATTATCATAATTATACATATTGTTACATATATGTATATAATATAATCATATTATAATATATATATAATATTATATATAATATTATATATTATATTATAGATATATAGGCACCTATATACTTCAGCTAATGGTATCATTTCCAGTAGAAATGATCCAATCGTGTAGGTAAAATTAATGGTGCAGCATATGGGAAGAGAGTCACTTATTGATATTGACTAAATAAAATATTTGTGTGTAAAAAAAATGATCCGTTGTATTAGTTCATCTGCTTTGGTGAATTCTATCCAGCTGGAATCAGCGAATAATTGATAATAGCGTTTTGGTATAAAGGCCTGGTTGCCTGGTGAATTCCGTTCTTGTACCAAATATGTGTACGAGCAGTTTGTAGTTTGTATGTATATATATATGTATATACATTCTAAATTACAAACATATCTTTACAATAGATTGCGATGATTGGTTAGGACAATCAAGCAGCAAAGATGTCAAATCTGCCCGTTGTTCATGCTTTTGCACAGTCTTCCAAGTGCAAAATCCTCGCCTTTCTGCAAGGCAAAACTCTGCTGACACTTTGCACTGCTGGGGCTGCTACCTGGCACTTGGAGTGGGTTGCGCTGAAATAACATGGTAAATGGCCACCTAAGCCATGCAGTATTGACGTTGTTGAAATAAGATGATTTATATAATATGATATAATAGGATATAATGGTGATATAATGGTGATATGATGGTGATATAATGACGATAGAATGGCGATAGAATTGTGATCTTACGATTATACAATGGCGATACAATGGGACATAAATGGTGGTATGATGAAATCGAATGGTTTTTTCGTATCACAATTTGTTAATACAGAGGAACAATAACCCCAAAAGAACACGTGCAAAACCGCGCCTGTTTCCAAACAAAAACCGCAGCGTGTGAAAAGACAGCAGCATTCGTGGTACTTGTTTTGAAGAACAGGTAATCCGGCATCATTACAGCTTCAATCAACACAAGATACGGTAAAGTGGAGTAATCCCAAAACAATATACAGTTCAACATAGTTCAACTTATTTGATTATATTTCAACATGTTGATTTAGGGGTTGCCAAATCACCAGTGCCCCACCGCCTGTGGTGGAGTCACATCTGTTTGACCAGTCTGGCCCTTTTCAGCAGTGGTTGCGCCAGTTTCCTTGGAGGCCTTGTCGCCAGCGTCTGAGGCGTCTAAGGTTGCGGGTATGGGGGAATGGCACAAAGTGATGACACCCTCTAAGTGCCAAAAATGAACAATTTTGAAGGTTGGAGGCATTTTAACCTATTCTTGAGGAATAGCCTGAACTACAATCATGGGCATTCCCGTGATTTGTAATATCCTGGATGGTTCCAATGCATACATAAAGTATATAACGGTCAACACGGGCAACTTATGCCCAAGTAGGGATGGCCGAATGATTAGCAATTGAGCCACCCCAAAACCCTATCTGCCTATCTGCTGTGCCACGTCACAAAGATTTGCTTACCTTTGGGCTTACACTTCGCTTACATCCCAGGAAGCTACATCCCAGGCATTCAACGTAACTATACGATGGATTTACCCGGTTCAAATCATCAAACAAATAATATGTCAAAATACTATCAAGCAAATGTTAAGTCAACATCAAAATCATCAAAAAAAGAAATTACTTTACTTCGTGTGATCCCCACCATGACATTTATACATTTTCTTACTGGCAAATCTTCTGGCATTCTATCTGACATATCTTCTGACATTCTATTTGGCATTCTATCTGGCATATCTTCTGTCATATCTTCTGGCATTCTATCTGGCAAATCTTCTGGCATTCTATCTGGCATATCTTCTGGCATATATTCTGACATATCTTCTGGCATATGTTCTGGCATATCTTCTGGCCTATCTTCTGGCATTCTATCTGGCATATCTTCTGGCATTCTATCTGGCATATCTTCTGGCATTCTATCTGACATATCTTCTGGCATATATTCTGACATATCTTCTGGCATATCTTCTGGCATATCTTCTGGCATATCTTCTGACATATCTATCTGGCATATCTTCTGGCATATTTTCTGGCATATCTTCTGGCATATCTTCTGGCATTCTATCTGGCATTCTATCTCGCATATCTTCTGGCATATTATCTGGCATTCTATCTGGCATATCTTCTGGCATATCTTCTGACATTCTTTCTGACATTCTTTCTGACATTCTTTCTAACTTTCTTCTGCACATTCTTTGTCCCATATCTTCCTACATGAGGTCCGGCAGGGAACACTTGGCGTGGATACTCGCGGTTGAGGTCCGGCAGGGAACATTGTGCGTGGATGGTCGTGGTTGAGGTCCGGCAGGGAACACTGGGCGAGGATGGTCGTGGTTGAGGTCCGGCAGGGAACATTGGGCGTGGATGGTCGTGGTTGAGGTCCGGCAGGGAACACTGGGCGTGGGTGGTCGTGGTTGAGGTCCGGCAGAGAACACTGTGGATCGCGGGTCGCAGTTGAGCAAGGACGACGAGGACGACGAGGACGACGAGGAGGACGAGGAGGAGGAGAGGAGGACGAGGCAGGAGGAGGCGGAGGAGGAGGAGAAGGAGGAGGAGGAGAAGGAGGAGAAGGAGGAGGAGGCAACTGACATAAAATCTCGCCTATAAGATCATCAAACAAATCAAAAATCAACATTCATTAAATGATCACATATGCTAGATAACAAAATATATCATGATCAAATACTTAAAATATAATGAAATCAACTCACCAGTCAATCATCACTCCATCATGTACCCTCGAGTAAATCTAACATAACTATGGACAAATCAACACAATTTTGACAGGTAATTTGGTACATTACATAATCTATAAATCATCTATAAATCCATAGGTAAATCATCTTCGAATCTGCCATGGTTTTCATCCCAATGGACCCAATGGACCCAATGGACGGATGGCGCCTGCCAGGCGGCCACCGCCTCCTCCACCTCCTGGTGTCAGATCTAATAATCTGCCACTTAGAATATCATAGAATATCTAATAGTCTAATCGGGTAGGAACATTGTCAATATATGGTTATTCTCTTTACTAGATGTTACTAGTAGATCTATTCGTAGGTTTACTGTATCATAGGATAGGACAATACATGATCATTGCAAAAGTACTAATTACTGATGAAAACAACAAGAATAGCAACAAACGATCATTATTGCGTGTGCATATAGATAGGTTAGTTAATAGATAAATTGATTGACTGATGAACAATAATGTATATTTGTACATATATTTACTACCCGCAATGGAAATGGCCGAAGTGGGTGGTCCACTATTGGTTGTGAAGGTTTGCACTTCCATGTTATGTGTAAATATAGGGTATCGGTAAGTGGATGGTCCTCTATCAGTTGTGAAAGTTTTAGCACAAAATTGAACATCCCAAGTCCACTCCCTACTACTTTAGTTTTCGGTGAATTTTGTTGGTTACTCGTATTGCAATTACATGCGCATAAAATGAATAGATGAGATGAGAGTGGGTGAAACAGTCACAAACAACAACACCAACAAAAATCGGGATATGATTGGCATACCAGCAAAGCTGTGTGGAATGTTCACCGACGCGAGTCAATGATTTCCACCATGAAGATTCATGGTGATATGATCAGCAAGTTATACCCTCTGGTTATGTCAAAATAGCTATTGAAAATCACCATAGAAATAGTGGATTTTCCCATTAAACATGGTGATTTTCCATAGCTATTTTGACATAACCAGAGGGTATACCTATCATCAACAATTCTAGGCAAATTCCCGGTCGAAGAACAGCTACTTAGGCCCCTCCAGTTCCAGTGCCCAAAAAGCCCATGGGCCCATCATCACTGTCGTCCCCATGAAACATGCCATTGGTTGGGATATCGTATATCCTCCATTAGACAAATTCACATCTTTACCCAGCCAAAACAAATCCATCCATTTCTAGATATTTTCCCCTTTAAAACCGCCATTATACTGAATTTACCTTTGCCATATCCAGGGTGAATTGGTTGCATATTGTTATATACACTAATTTTTGGTGGTTAAATCCTGTTGAATAGCAAGAAAACAACAATTCCAAGAAGAGAAAGGACAACATTTGAGCCGCAAGGATTGTCAAGGATTGTTGGTTGCTAAAATATCCACTACGTGTATGGATCATGCCCAAAGAATTTTTCATCCCGACTATATGATGTCGTAAACTCAATAGGAAACCTGTCATTAGTTCTATTAAGATTTTGGATGGTTTATGCCATTCGGTTTACCACATTCTTGCCCATTTTGAATATACATCCCATTCAATAGTTACATGTTACCCCATTATCACCCAAATATTGGAATTCATCTTTCCGTATCTTAAACATGTCACTAAAATCGTTGTTATCCACAATTGTTATGCACCCACTCTCTCAACCATTAGCAACCATTAACTCTTCTGACCCGCATCGACCATGGACCACAGATTCTGACATCTTCCCCGTATTCATCCAAAAACAGGTGAATATCACCAGCTAGAGATAAAGCTATGATATTGGGATACTAACCGTAGATTCCGTAGATTAACCATATTAACTATAGATTCATCATGGACAGATTTAACTAATAGTCACCATTAACCTTATATAGACTATATGTCACTATTCTTCATTATTAAACAAGGAGTAATATTGACCATAGATTACCCTCTGGTAATTTAACATAGCTATTGAAAATGGCCATGAATAGTGGATTTTCCCATTAAAAATGGTGATTTTCCATAGCTATGTTAGTTTACCAGAGGGTAGCCTCTTCATTTCGCTTGCGAAGCGCGGCATCTCGCCGTCCCGCATCCTCGAGGCTGAAGACCTCTCCACGATACTGCCGCTTCTCTTTGGCCCAGCGCCGTAGGCCTGGGATGCACCTGGGATGCCATGGCGACCCGGGGATGCCATGGCGATATGGAAAATGATAGGGGTAATCACCAGAAATTTATTGGGGATATTAGAAGGGATATCGTGGGTATATATGGGATGATGGGATTTATAATGTGCGTATATATATATATATACTAACTTATATATATATATGTATATTCTCATCTTGTTTGGATTCACAGGTGTGATGGACATTGGTAATTTTTTGGGATGAACATTTGGAACTAAAAAATGGAAAGGTTTGCCATTTCTGAGGATAAACACTTTAAATCTACGGGATCAACCATTATGAACACTACCGATTTCACCCTTCTGATCTGGGTGCGTGGTGATGCGTGGTGTGTATATTAATCCCTGCATGAAATAGCAAAGCCCTTGCAACTGGATACAGTACATACATTGGAACCCAGCAACGGCATGACAACGGGAGTATGAAAGTGTTTGGTGGGAGATGCTGCGGCTCGACACTCTGTCAAGGTCCGTAACGTGTTCCAGGTTGTTCATGTCTAAATGCTTGTGCACATACCGTTTATTCAATTGTCTAATTATTGCAACGTATCCAATATAATGGGTAGTGCAATCAAATGTAATATGTCAAATCGAACGGTAAGAAATATAACACATTCGAAGGTTATGTAAAGTGATGCACTGAAATGATGTCATGTAGGTGTCTGTATGTGTCTGTGATGGAAGTGGAGCTTTATTAATTGCAATGTAGAAACTTATATTATATGGCTATATATATATTAATATATATTATGTATATATAATTATATATAACTATATATACTTATATATATATAACTATATATAATTATATATATAACTATATATAATTATATATATAACTATATATAATTATATATATGTATATATATATATGTAATGTACAATGATGCACATGTGAATGTAAGCGTCAGTCTGAACATACGAGTAAATGCAATATAATACTTTGTCTTGCAATGTGGCGCAATGTATCGCTTGTATGTCTGTCTGCTTCTTCTATTGTCAGTTCAACACAATGTCAAAGGTTGAAACGGCCATTCTCGGACACTATTTTTTGTATGGTCAAACTTTGGCAGCCTAATGAACATGGATGTAGGCAATGGGACTTTCATGGGCTCACAGGCAAGAATTGTCAAACTTTGCTGATTTGGGGGCATTGAATGTTCATGGTGTTTTCAGAACTGACCCGTCCGACTGAAATGTATAAACATCCTCATGTTTGGTTGATAAAAATTTGATTGTCGCCTTTATTTTGTTGATTCTTGGATTGATTAGAAAGCCTATAGATGCTGGTTAAGTTCCTGATCAATATCTAAGTTCTATATTATATAATCATATTATATATGTACATATTAATATATATATATAAATGTGATATGTATATAATTGTATTATATATAACTATATATCCCCCCGATGAAAACCTTCCCTTCGACGCATCACAAAGCCATCTGGGCCGTTTCTGGCAAGGCACTTGGCTCCCCCTTGCGCCAGGGCCTGTTTCAAGATCTGCAGCCGTGGCTGCTCGGCTCTTGCTGGGGAGGCCACGCAACGGCCATCGGCATCGGCATATGACGCTGCCATCCCGCCCACGGAGATCGATTTAAGCTTTGAAATCGATTGAAAGGATGATTGAAAGCCGATGAAAGCCGTGATAGGATTAGAATGATTAGAATGGATTATATAGATAGATAGGAAATCAGAGCCATGATTGAATACTCATGTTTGATCATTTTTGTTTATTTTTGGATCTGATTGAAAGCCAGGAGTATTGATGAGGACTCGATCGGATTCGTATATCCACAGTGTGCAGACGCATGCATTGCATCCAAATGATATCTTGCATCGTTCAGATACATTTGTTCAATGACATTGTTAACGTCTTTCATTGACGTTGGCTTCAGCAAACCCTTGGAAATGCGGACCTCTGACTGAATTCATTGAAAAGCACAATCATTGGAAAAGTACTGCCACGTGTCTTGTCTTGTTCATCAATATTTCTGAGTCTGAGGTAGTTCTTCTCAGATTGAGTAAGCATGGTCATCTCGCCCAAGTGCATGTCTCAGTCCCCCACCATGCGGCCGAAAACACCGCTGAAAGCCAGCACACAAGCATCAATCACTTCAACAGTGTCAAGATCCAAAGCCGCCAAGGAAAAATCGCATACAAATTGGAAACCCCCAAATTCTCTGGAGGGAAAAACATGACAAAAAAAAAAACTGAATCATGGTGGATGTTCCAGGGGAGTCACGCGAGGCAGCGTTTGATTATCCGAGATTTGGGGATCCAAAATCTGAAAGTTTCCGGTTCTCAAAATGATCCATGCAAATCCATGCAAATTGCAGGAAATGTGATGGAAATGTGATGGAAATGTTTGAAAGCTTCCGGATTCTGTAGCCTCTTTTTTTCCTCTGTTTTTCTTAAATATGTTGTTTCTATGAGAATTCTGCTGGATAGGGGTTCCCACGGTCTCTCCAGTCTCTGCAGTGGTGGGTACCTCTTCATTTCCTTCCACTAAACCTGGGCAGTGGCACAGACGGGGGATGGGAGAAGTTGAGGCCACCCAAAGTGGGCTAAGTTCAGGGACCACAAACGGCTGGTGAAATTCAGGATGTCAACCCTCATTTGTTCCTTTTCTTGGGTTAACAAATTAGGGTTAACATCCTGAATTGTTGAGGGTTAACATCCTGAAGTGTTTTTGTTCCTTATGATGAGTTTTATCTTTTTGTTGTGGGTCCACGGTGTCAAAACATTGGAGCCACAATGAGCCATAGACCTTTGACTCGACTTTCCAAGGGACAGAGTGGACAGGGAATTTGCACCAACTGGTACAACTTTTTAAAATCAAATCCATGAATGATAGTTCCTGATCTGGTCGGAGTCTTTGAGACCCTGATGTGGCACAGGATCATGATAAGTGTTCATAAATCCTGCGGCAACTTGGAATGAGAGTGATTCCAGGATCATGTTTTCAGAGTACGTTCCGGAACTGATTGGAGTCTTTGAGTGTCTATATCTCAAATTCCTGAGATATCAGAAACTGCGTTCTTTTTACCCTTCCACATCGGCAGCGCGGCAGCGTGGAGAGAGCCATTCTTTTTCACCACCTTCGATCAAAAGCCAATAGGCCACCCTCGATCCATCCTGGCACTGGACAACGCAGGATGCAGCGTGGATTTGTTGGTCAACCAACCGTCCCAATCAACTACTCGTCACTTGGAATTATAACTATAACACACACACACACTGACACTGTTGAATTATCTTGGGCTACCAGCACAAAGTTACAATATGATATATGATATTATATGATGCTATATGCTAGAGTGAGACCTTTCCCATCTTTCCCTATTAGTGCAGTCGGGGTATGAATCCTGGCTTGACTCACCGGCCTCCCGGTTCAATGTCGGCGCGGGCTTTTTGCATCACCACCTCAGAAATGCGAGGGGCGCGCCAGTTCATTGGATGATAATAGCTGATAATAATGATATTGATATGATATTGATATGATAATATGATCTTAGTATATCTTAGTGATCTTTCTTCATATTTCGATTCTTCACCCGAGTTCTGCAAACAGTCGGCCACGACCATTCTATTTTCACCATGTTATCCCTTTTTTCACCCAGCTAAGAAATACCCAAAAAGAACACATCCACCAACCAAGGAGATTCCAGTAATAGCTTAGTCATAGCGGCTTAATCATAGTCCTGTGGCTTGACCCACCTCGAATAAGGGGGTTTTGGACGTGGCTCAATTGAACTAGTTGATCCGAAATTGTACCCCCGCTCCCTTCATTAAAACATGGCCAAAACGATCATCTTAAATGACTTGTATCTCTATATGTTATATCTAAACTCCCATTTACATTCCATTGACATTTAATTATGTGGCTCCAGCCGCAGTTCCCAGCTTTTTAAAGCCCAGCTTCCAATGTGATGGAGGAGCGATCGCCTCGGGCCCAGGTCTGCGAGCCCAAGAAGTCGCCGGGGCTCGCAGCGTCGGTCTGCAGGCGGTAGAGGCACTTGCCTTGCCAGGGGCGCCAGGGGCGGGACCTGAAAGTTGGCCAAATGTGGGGCGGGTTGATTTGGGGCTCCACCAATGTTTGGCGAAATGCGTGTTGATTGTGACATATTTTGACCCATATCCATTTGCGAAGTCCTCCACAAAAAAAGGGCAGGAAAGAGGGGAGTACTGAGTACTGGTTAGATTTCAGGCATCTACATGAGGCCGATGCCAGCACGAAATGACAAAATCCAGGAATTTGGTCGTCGCTGACCAGTTCAACAACGTCCCCTACTGTTGATCTAAAGTTGGGAAACCACGTCAAAAAAAAACAGAACATGGGGATCACTGACCAACAGACCTTTTCAAGATGCAACCTGAACACTGTAAATCCGATTCAAATAATCTTAGCTTAGCAATGAGCAATCCCGCACCAGTAGTAGACTGATAGATGCTTTTCCCATGAACAATGGAATTTTCCTTTGCAAAAATAACCCTCCTGTAATCAGGTGGGGCGATGGAAAATCCCACATTTGTGGCCTGCCGCGATGCCTCTTTCTCTGTGAAGATATCCATAGAATATGCAGAGCTATCCATTGTTCTGGGAATCACACACAAAAGGCCAAAAAGACTAATCATGAGTCACTAGTGCTTGTCCTAACATATACCCTCTGGTAATTTAACATAGCTATTGAAAATGGCCATTTATAGTGGATTTTCCCATTAAAAATGGTGATGTTCAATAGTTATGTTAGTTTACCAGAGGGTATTCCTATGTGTTTTCCATAGTTTCCTCTATCAAATGAATCCATGGTACCCGGGGAGCCTTGCGAGCCACAAATCTCCCATCCACTATCGTCCCGCTCGTCAATCTCACTCTTGGACATCCTTGGGACTTCATGGCACTTTCTTAATGGGGATTAATGGTGTTAAATAGTGTTTAATAGGGGATTAATGTTGTTATGACCTGTCCTGACCATTAAATGTTGTTTTTTTGTGTTTTTAAGGTTGTTTCTTACTGGTATCATCAATCTACATGCTACATAACCAATACATAACCATTCATCTAAATTGATGGAGATTGCATAGCTGGTCATAGTAGCCATAGCTACCCCAATTCTGGGAGGTCAACGAAAAATTACTGCAGCATTCCTCCGGTCAAATGTAGCAGCAGGAAATCCTCAATAAATATGGCAGTTTTAAAGGATTAAAGAAGGGAACATACATGAACATAATAATCTGATGATATAAAAATATATCATATATATATAGTGTGTATATATATATTGTACATAATATAAATGGGAATTGGACACTGCCATGTTTGATTCTGGAGGGTAGTTCTTTGTTGTTGGTGCAACAAACTGGATTCTTTAGCGTCCCAACACCCTCTCTAGCGACAAAGCCCTTCTGGGGGTCAGTTCACTTGTGGTACCCCCCAGCACATCAAGGTAGCTGGTAGTTGTGGATGCTGATCCCTGTAGAAAAATAGACGCGTTGATAATTGTTCAGACTCAATGACTCATTTTGCTAGATTGTGCCCTGTGGATCTCGGTGGAACAAAGCCAAGCTTCTGGTATTGTAGTCTCAAGCCTCCCTTGCCATCCAGTGTTCCTCGACTACGGTAGATGTAGCGACCATGCGTCCTGTCCTGCGGAATCTTGCGAACGCAAACTCCCCGTGTTTTTGAGTTGTTTCATTTTCACCATGTGGGCATGTTCCAAAATATGGGATATCCCCAAAGGGTTCAATATGGTCTTTTCATTGCTTAAATATTTAACATATTTTAAAATAGCATCAAGTTGGGACCGTTGGGAATTTCTGTTTGAGACAAAATGGGATTGAGTTTGCTAAGGGTGTAGTGTAGGCTAGCCTGGGCTAGTTTCGGGAGATCAAGGTAAGGTAAACATTCCTCTTCAGAGGATATCACCCTCCGGTCCACGACCACTACTTTTGATGATAGACGCCCATCCCAAGAATCCACCGGCCGGCGTGTTTTGTGGATGTTCTTGTGATACATCTTTTGATAGCTTTAGTTTCACCATGTTTCACCTACCATTGCTCCTTCGACGGATTTTTGTTTTCTCTGCCCTACCCCCTTCGCTATAGTCTAGTATAGTCTAGCATAGTCTCGTGTCGTCTCGTCTCTTTTCTCAAGCTACCCTACATGGCAGTGACCTTATTTACATCCTCATGTCTCGGTGGTCATCGTCGTCACTACCACCACCACCACCACCAGCAGCAGCATCATCATCATCATCATCATCATCATCATCATCAGGTTCATCTTCTTCTCCCGGCTGGCCCCTGGGATGCGGCATGTTTCCCACTTTTCTCCACGTTTTACGGCCGGCCCGTTCTCGCCCTTGAGAACGGTTTCCTGCCCGTTCCAGGCAGAAGTACTTTCTAACACTTTTTTACACCAAGCAGCTTTTACACAAACCCGCTTTTACACAAACCCGCTTTTACACAAACTCGCTTTTCCACACAAACGAGCTTTTACATGCACCAGCTTCTACGCAAACCAACTTTTCGACCAACCAGCTTTTACACAACCCCTCTGTAGGCCAAAGGCCACGTGTTACAATCGTCGCCGCTTGTCATCCCATCAAGTTTTATGTGGAACCCAGTGGAACCCAGTGGAACCCCCAAGTTTTATGGCTTACCCCTGATTTTCATTGATTTTCGCTATCAAGAATCACCATAGAAATGAGAGTATCCCAAGGCATCCCACATATTGAAACAAAACCATTTTGGATCTGTCTGGAAATTAGCACCAAAATGATCTTCTTTATAAGGGAAACAATGATAAACCACCGGATTTAAACGTTTCCACTAAATTGTCAAGTACAAACAGACCCTTGTTTGGGTTCTTCTGAAAATACGATACTCCAAATTTTGCTGATACAATGCTTTTTCGCAATTTCAAACCGGTCTTGTGGGGGCAGGGGGTAAATCCCCGAACTCCAACACTCGCAAGCACCATCTCCACCGCCTCCGTTCGAAAAAATGTTTCTGTTCCCCAGCGGAACTCCACCGTCACCAGGTCTGGAATGCTGAAGTCCTCGGGTGCAAAGATATCAAAGCTGCATTGAAGACCATGATAAGAAGTAGGGGCTTTACACATATACTTGGGACCATACAATGGAGGTGTTTCAAAAAATGGGCGGATGGGATTATTCAATGTGGTTGTTGGTTTCAACCCCTCTGACAAAAAAAATAAAGTCGACTTGAATATCATCAGAGGATGGAACATAAAATTATGTTTGAAACCACCTTTCGCATTTATTTATAGTTCACCTTGAAGCTAAGCCAATAAATAGCAAGCCAGCGTTTCATCATCTCACAGCTCGACATGTCAAACATGGCCCGCCCTGCCGCCCTGCCGCCCTGCCTGTACTTCCACCATCGCGAAAACGCGAAAATGATGCGGTGACTTCCCTCACAGCGTGGACATGACAGCACCCTTGTGAGCTGATTTGACCTGCTGAAATGTTTGTGGTCTCTCAACTATATCAAATATTATTTAAAGAGCACCTGGCATCTGGTCTCGCTTTCTTGTTACTGCAGCATCTGCACGTGGTTTTTTCTTCGCTTGATGTTGGACATTGGCTTGCTCTCACGCTTGCAAGATGTTCATGAAACCTCTAAGAGCCATGGCTAAAGGGGCAGAAGGAGCAGAATCCACCCTCCCAACATCATCTGGCCACCACTGGCCACCAATCTGTCAACAACAAGCGTCAGATTCTTAACAACCCTGGCCCCCTTCACTCAAAGAGAATGGGACCCCCCCACATTCTATTGCAGAGGTTCGGGGGTTATCTCGGGTAACGGATGAATTTTGATCCCGTCAAGAGCTTATATGGTTGGACAATAAAGACATGACAATCCTCGAATGAGTCACGATTGTTCGTCTACTTTCAAGCCATCCGAAGATAAAGGAGGCATTTGCGGGACAAAACATCCAAAAAAAAACATGAAACTGCAAGGTTTTCCATGCCGGAAGGAGACCCAAACCAACAAGGAGTTAGCGCCAAAGGCTTTCCACAATATGACCCAGTTAAAAACAAAGGCTGATCAAGTAGAAAGGTCAAGTCGTTCAATGTATTCAGAATTCATGCAGATCTCCTTGGGTATATGTTTACAATTGTTAATCCATTGTCCCTTCATAAATAGCCCAAGTAATTCGATGTATTTCGTGGATTTCCAGAAATATTTCCCATGGGGAAAATCACAACTCATGGGACATCTATATATATATATATAATGGTCTTGGAAATCCACTCAAATAAATAGATAAATATAAACCATATATATATAATATGATATATATATATATGTTGATAATTATATATAATATTATATATATATATGATTAGTGGATGAAATGATACTCCAATGGATTTCCCCAAGTAGCCCCTAGGCCCCCCACCCAGCAAGATACGATCGGTGCTGCACAGCACTTCTCCCAGGTACTGCACCGCGCGGCCGATGTTCGGTGTGGCTGAATGGAGGGATCTGTTGGATTAATAATAGTGGGATTTAATAGTGGATTAATGATTAATAGTACCTTCATCATGATTTAAGGGTAATACCATTATCATCATTATCTGTTCAATGGGATTTAATAGTGCACTAATGGATACTAATGGGATTTAATAGTGGATTAATAGTGGATTAATAGTGGATTAATAGTGGATTAATAGTGGACCAATGGATTTAACTCAATTCCCTCCAATGGAATTGATAGTGGACTAATCGAGTTTATATAATGGGGAAGTTAATTGAGTTTAATGGGATTTGATGGAATTTCATGAAATTTAATGGGATTTCATGGAATTTCATAAAATCTAATGGGATTTGATGGGACTTAATGAATTAAATTGGATTTAATGATTTCACAAAACGGGAATGTAAGGGGAATTCAAGGGATCTGATGGTGAAAAATAATGGGAATGTATTGGGAATTTCCAATGGGAATTTCCATGGGGAATTTAATCCAATCCACCGTTCATTCATATCAAACACACCCTAGAAACCCATGGTAAAAAGTCGCGGATGACACCAGATTCACCAGATATTTAAGGGACATTTTGGGACCATCCGATGAGGCAAAATCCACCCTTCGGTGTCATGGCAAAATCCCACTGGAGGATGATGGAGCCATTTAGCTATTTCTTACATGGCCATTTTTTGATGCATGTTCCATGGCTATGTTACATGAGAGGGGGAGTGCCCCTTTTGTTTAAGATTTTGGGTATCAACATTTCGAGACACACCGAATGTTTTATACCCATGTGAGGGCGGCATATATCACATTTCTATATATATACATATGTAATATATAATATATATTATCTATATATTAATATATCTTAGAATATACCTATATCATCCTATATCATCCTTTTTTTCCAGTCTTGGTGGGATTTCCCAGCAGATAATCTCAAAAATGGCAATGGGAAATCCCCATCTGTACTGACTTATAAACTGTTGTATGGGCCATGGTCAATATTTAGTATATATATATAGTTCCAAGTCATCAATTTTTGAAGAGTGTATTATCGTTTTCCAAGCCGCAGCTCGATTTCCAAAAAAAAAAGATGTCTCGAATACTACTTTCCACTGCGCTAAATTTTGGCTGTAGATCACATAACCTGAAGATGCTTTTGTTGCTCCTTGTCAGGTCTGACATTACCAAAACGCGAATCAAGTGAGATCATCGTCCAATTCTTGGAATGGAACATGGAGATGACTGAAATTTTGACTTTCGTACTGTGCTCAGGTCGTGGCAATGAAATGAAGTTCATTTTCAGCTGCATTTTCAAGTTGGAACTTGGGTTCGTGTCAAAATAGGCTAATTACACCAAATCTTGTTGGTAAATTGTGAAATTTGTCCATACTTCCCCTATAGTGGAGATACCCCATTCTAGGACAAACCTGCATTGTTTGACACCGACACCCGGACGAGAAGGGAGGATAGACCCTAAAGGACTGGCAAAATGCTACTGCTGTTTGCTGTTTGGTCAGATCCCCTGTTACCCCCATTTTGTTGTTCAAATCTCACATTTTGGTGGTTCAAGTCTGGCAATTCGTTGGTTAAATCTTAATGTTTGATGAACGATTCTGCATGTTCGCTGGAGCAATCGCGATTCTTATCGATTCAATTCCTGTATTGTCTGGCTAAAACCTCAGTTTTGTTAGTCTTGAATCCGCATTTTGCCTGTGCAAATCTCCAATTTGGCTGGTTCAACCCTCAAGTGTTGATGGCATCCCCCAGTGCCCCCAGCCTTCGCGGCGGCAACGAGGTAGATGGCCCTGTTGGAGCGGGTCAAATGGTTAACAGAACCATGGAGGTCCAATGATTTAGAACATGCCTTGGTCTCAAAATAGGGTACCAGTATGTACCAGTGCCATGGGTACCCCATTCAATACACTGGTCCATCCTTATTCCCTGTTGCTTTCCAGCAATCAAACGTGGCAATGGAAAATCAGCTCCAACTGCCCGTAACTGAGGCGCGAGCTGGGTTGCGGCCAATGCACTCACAACGAAGGCCAGAACTGTCGCGGAAGATTGGATTGACGAAAAATGAAGGGGATGAAACATCTGCAATAGCTGGGAAGGAATGCGAAATGTGCATAGCTTCTTCATGTATATGTATTGAAGCATTTTAATATAAATCAAGTTATAGATCTTCTTGAGTCTATTGGTTCATTTCATACATAGCATCCATTCATTGGTATTGGTTGGCCAAGCATATCAACCCTGGGACAAGAGTGGACCAACAGCACTTTCCCTTACTGGCCATGGGTCGAAGGAACTTACAAACTCGAAATTCATTGCCCCCTGGTAAACTAACATGGCTACGGAAAATCACCATGCTTAACAGGTAAATCATGGAACTAAACAGGTTTTGTTGCATAGCTATGGTAGTTTACTGAGTTACTGAGGGTACTTCCTATACTGAACTTCTCAAACCACGCATCTTCCCCATCTTTGGGATGATTTGGCCTGTTGTCAAGGCAGCTGACACTGAACCACCCAAGCTGGGCGGAGTCGTCTTTTTGCAGCCTTAGCGATTTTGATTTTCTCAATGTGTCTAGCTGTCAGATCTGTCAGGAAATGCAAATATGTGGTCTATGTGGTCTTTACAGTACCTATTGAAACTCACTTATGTATATATATATATACATATACACATCAGACGTGCCGCTATATGTACGTATATTATTTATACATGCATATGTGACTTTCACAGTATATTTATGTCTATATATTATTTTCACAGTATATTTATGTCTATATGATAGAATATGACATATGTGTGTGTGTGTATCTTAAAATATTGTGAATATGTATTGATAAACACAATCCAAAGACCCGCTGATGCACCCATACAAGTGCTGGTTCGTGGGACTCTTGAACCCTCAATGTAGTGGTTTCAGAGTCGATTCTACATCCGTTCTTTTGATGTAGCCTAGCGGCCTAGCTATGAAGGACTTTGTAATCGTCAATTACAATCCCTGTTGATAAATGGAAGTCCATCCCCTAGCATGGGCTATGCGATTTGGCCCTAGCAAATAGGGGTTGGAAGATTAGTGTCCATTAAAAATGACTTATTTTCAGGGTCTATGTGAATTAACCAGAGGGTAAGATAATATATATATATATACACCCATATATTCGTACAATTTCGTACATTATTCTATTCTATACATATCCTAAGGGACCATGGATGTTTACATCCCAAAACTCAGCATCCATGGCTCGGGTTGCTTCATCTGGATAACCCTGGCTCTGGGTGCTCGAACGACAGCAGGGTGACTGGCGCACACGGCGCCACCTGAGATATTGAGATTCCTCCAAAGGAATTTCAGACAATGGCGCATGAAGATGTTGAAGATGCATGAATGAACCGATATGAACCAATCAATGCAAGTGGTTTACCAAGTCAAGGACCGACAACCATCCACAACCTACAACCAAAAGATGGTCGTTTCATGTCGTTTCACTTCTGACTCTCCTGTTCAGAAGGATGACCTCGGGAGGAAACATGAGATCTTCGTCGCATTTCTGTACCCCTAGAGATGGATGGTCTAAAACTCAAAGATTGACCAAAATCGCTGGGGTTTTCGGATTGTCGTGGAAAACGAATCCCGTACACACACACACACCACCATACCCTGAGTCTCGAACTTGTTGGTGAATAAACTGAGGTAAACCGCGAAAGCCTGGGACATGAAGGAATGGCACCAGATTCAGGGCTCTTTTTGATGCGGAGCCATTGGTAGAGATATCTTTCCGGTTTACAAAATGTGGGATCATCATGGATCATCACCACATGGTGTGCAAACTGAGTTTCTGCTTGCAGCTCCGTCAAAAAGTGCATATTCTTCGGATCATTGCAAATCAAACCCGGAGAATACGTCAAGGACAACTCAAAAGCACCAGCTGGTGTCTGTAGTGTCTGCTATACCAGTTTTCCAGCTGCCAGTAGAGAAAGCATTCCCAAGAATTATATTTGCTTTTATCCTCGGGTACTGTAAATTTAAATAGCTATGGAAAATTGT
Organism: Cladocopium goreaui; assembly: GCA_947184155.2. NCBI lineage: Eukaryota > Dinophyceae > Suessiales > Symbiodiniaceae > Cladocopium > Cladocopium goreaui. The sequence continues at coordinate 318,858 of CAMXCT020004702.1, forward strand.
CCATTTATAGTATGATTCACATATTAATAAATGGTGATTTTCCATATGTTAAATCACTTTTGTAGATCGTGACAAAAATAATCACAAGAAGTGCCTGGTAGTACAACCCAAGTCCTGTGGGTTACACCTTTTTTGGTTTGCAAAGACCATAAATGGCATATAATGTTTGTCACTTATAATATCATCTGGTATCATTTAATATCGCATAATATCATATGATACCATATATCATTATATTGATATATACATATATCATCATATATCATCATATATCATCATATATAATCACATATCATCATATATCATCATATATCAATGTATATATGTATATATATATGATATCATCTACCATCTATCAACTATCATATATGAAAACTAATATCTCGTATTATACATGTCATATTATATCACAACACATCACATCGCATCATATATATATATATATTCTGTAATCACCTACCAGCCAGCTTCAACCTAGGGGCGCCTCAGATATCCCTAGCCACAACTCGGGATCTGACCAGCATGGCAAGAATTGGCAAGGCCAACCAACCACCCAACCACTCGAACCTGTCCCAGAATGAGATGAAAAAGGCAACACCAAGGAAAACTATATATATATATATGTCTAAGTATACAGTGTGTTGTCATGTATTACCATTGATATATAGTATGTAAATACATAGCTAACATTGTATAACATCAATTATCCATACTGCATATGTACTATACGCAAGATGTTTCATTGTTACTGCCATGACCACACCACTTTGAATTTCAAGCCGCACCGCGACCTCTTTATTTTCCAAGTTTTCAGACGGTCTCTGAGGTGACCAGGCAAACATGAACCAGTCGCTGCCCGCTCCCGTTTAAAACGGCCCAGAAGGCACCAGTCCCCATCATCCAACAGCAGCCTCGTTGGGCAGCCGATGCGCTGAACATGCTTTTGACTTAAAACTCAGATTAAAATGGTCGGTAAATGTGGGTCAATCTTCCAAAAATTACTGGACATCATACTTGACTTTATTGTAATGTCTGTGGGTCTTCAAAGTCCACAAACTCTGAAGATACAAATTACATCACAAAACATCAAAGTACAATAAGAACCAGTCATAGCATAGTACTTCAGGAACAAACCAACCCAGGATTGAGAGAGAACGAAGTATGTAGCGGATTCATCAACATTGACTGGATGTGCCTATTGGGGTTTGGGGAGATGTGAAACTTTTGACCACTCTTGGGACTGGTTCAATGTGTATATATATATACATCAAATTATATATATATAATTAAATATATATATATAATTATGTGTATATATATATATATATCACAGATGAAGGGACCTCCCAAATCCATACGAATCCATCAGTAACCGGCAGAAAGGACCGAAAAACTCGAGACCCGGATGACCCGGACGACCCAGAGAAGAGACCACAACAACTTCCTAGCTGCTAGCTAAATCCACATGTTCTTCATGTTTGCTGCTTACCTTCCCATGATTGTTGCTCAAGAACCATGGGTTTGTTGCTCGAATCCCCCGTCTTGGGTGACAAAATATCCATGCTTGTGACTTAAATGCTTCAACCATCTTAGAACCTTAAGTCAAAACCCATGTTTGTTCATTCTCTCTTTAAACAAATAAAAGAAACTTTATATAATTCTTGTATATTCAGATATAACATCATATAACTAGCCTTAACAACTATCATTCTTGCTTTTTGAATACAACATATGACATTCAGATACTCAACATGGCCTGCTGGATTACCTGACACATCCTGGGAAGCCAAACTTTTGGACCTGCTCTGTGCTTGCGGCCTTGGCCGAGGGATCTTGTTGGATCAGCTGCTTAGGGATCAACTTTCCGTAGAACAGTTTCTTTTTACATATCAACTATATACTGTATATACTATAGAATCAACCAAGTTTTCAATCAACATCTCAAAATTAAAAGAGTTCATTGACTTGCTTGATCACGATGATCACGATGTGGAGGATTTTAAGATATGTTAACGCCTCAAATATGAGGCTTAGCTGGTTGATTATCATGACCTGTCTTTGTAGTACCATGGGATCAGGATCTTGCCCACCATGTTCCCCCCGCCCATGGCCCGTGTGGTGCCGTTTGGAGAGAAACTCAGTATTGACCGTTTAATTATATCCAAATACATCCCCATTATTGATTGATATCCCAATATATATATATATATATGTATGTATGTATGTATGTATATATATATATGTATGTATGTGTATATATACGGTGTATATATATATATATATGTGTGTATGTATGTATGTGTATATATACGGCAACGACATTTTAATGTGTGGAGGGCGGACCAGACCGCGAGGCCCCGGATGTAGTATGAAATACCAGTTCGTATATTTAAATGTAGTTGGTCGGGCGCTCATAGATGGCCGTATGGTTTCGTGCACTTTCATCTCAGTTTTGATACAAATGTATGAGTGGTGATATGGCAAATCCTCCACGCTGGCCATTCGAAATGCATGTGCAACTTCACATGTCCATGTTTATATCTTGGCGTGTCATATTTTGACGTCGAAAAAAACTACTTCAGTTGAGACACTTTCAAGTGTGTTTACTTCAGTGCATGACTTTTATTTTCATCCACCGCATGTTCGCCAAGTTTTCTTTAATCTGCAAAAAGTCGAGACAGTTGCTCGAGAACCTCGCTTGGATTCTTTCCAAAAAGTGCATGGTTTCTCATGACGTACCATCCCAGATGTGTTGAATTCCAAGAAAAGATCTCATGACGTACCATCCCAAATGTGTTGAATTCCAAGAAAAGATCTCATGACGTACCATCCCAGATGTGTTGAATTCCAGGAAAAGATCTCCATGACGTACCATCCCAGATGTGTTGAATTCCAAGAAAAGATCTCATGACGTACCATCCCAAATGTGTTGAATTCCAAGAAAAGATCTCATGACGTACCATCCCAGATGTGTTGAATTCCAAGAAAAGATCTCATGACGTACCATCCCAGATGTGTTGAATTCCAAGAAAAGATCTCATGACGTACCATCCCAGATGTGTTGAATTCCAAGCAAAGATCTCATGACATAACATCCCAGATGTGTTGAATTCCAAGAAAAGATCTCATGACGTACCATCCCAGATGTGTTGAATTCCAAGAAAAGATCTCGTGACGTACCATCCCAGATGTGTTGAATTCCAAGAAAAGATCTCATGACGTACCATCCCAGATGTGTTGAATTCCAAGAAAAGATCTCATGACGTACCATCCCAGATGTGTTGAATTCCAAGAAAAGATCTCATGACGTACCATCCCAGATGTGTTGATTTCCAAGAAAAGATCTCATGACGTACCATCCCAGATGTGTTGAATTCCAAGCAAAAGATCTCATGACGTACCATCCCAGATGTGTTGAATTCCAAGAAAAGATCTCATGACGTACCATCCCAGATGTGTTGAATTCCAAGAAAAGATCTCATGACGTACCATCCCAGATGTGTTGAATTCCAAGAAAAGATCTCATGACATAACATCCCAGATGTGTTCAAGTCCAAAGAACGTTATTACATCCCCCCCCCCCCCCCCACCCCCCACCCCCCCAACCAACACCACGCCAAAAAAAACAACAAAAAAAGACAAAAAAAGAGGTTTCGCTGAGGCGAAACACAATAAAAAAGGAAAAAATGCGCTCTCGCTGTGGCGCCAGTGCAGTGAACATGCAAAAACACTGTTTCGTGACGCGGCCTTCTGCGCGCGCCCAGCCATGTAGTTACCTTATATATGGATAGATTGATAGATGGAATAGACTTGGATGGAAATAGATGGATACATCATGATCTCACCATGATTTCTGATTACCCTCCCAGTTTGAGCAGCGCTCGGCCGTTCCCGGGCCGCTTTTTTCATTTCACTCTCCGGCGCTTGGTTTCATCCGTCACGCCCGCCAAGTGCCACAAGTTGTCGTAGAATTCCCTGGGAGCGGTCGATGAAGGTTGGATCATGGATGGCTGCGCAACCGAAAAAAAATGAAAAAATAGCTGGAATTTGTGATAGAATGTCATAAACCATGAAAACATATGATAAGTTTTGCAAACATAATTAAACTAATGCCAAAAAACAGATAAAGCACCAACCACGTCACAACACTGTATGTCGTTTCTGGCTATCACTTGGACTGAAACTGTAGGAGCAGTGACGGCTTCCAGCTGCGCCTCCAACCAATCCATCAATTTCAATCGGCAAACCAACCAGAATGCTGATGGATGCTCCATCTATGAAGTATACTATAGTATACTATAGTATACTGACTGAGTATATGCCAACATTCATCTCTTTTTAATGGCCTCTAAATGAAGGTGAACATACCATGACCTCTAAGCATATGGGCAATGTTGCCTTTAGGATCCTTTAGGTCATCTCAGACATCGGAGGCAGGAATAAATATCAATGACGTGATTATCTATATTACAGTAATATAATAATATAGATATTTATTATAATATAATTGTGCATCTACCACACGATACGTCAGGATACTGCATCTACCACACGGATTTGTACGAAATATAAACAATTGTACCGTACCAACCGATAATTGCATGTGACCTATTATACCATGACGGATCTCGACAGTATTTCAATGGCTGAATGTAATTGTGCTAATGTAGATAGAATATGATAGAATATGGATATCTATGGAATTTTCAAACATATCCCCCAAATTACTGAATCAAGTGAGGATTTGTTTGTCACATATATTCCTGGTTGGTGGTTTCAACCCCTCTGAAAAATATTAGTCAGTTGGGATGATTATTCCCAATATATGGAAAAATAAAAGCCATGTTCCAAACCACCAACCAGATTCTATCTACTCCAGGATGACTACCTCGACATTTCCAAAATTCATCGCAGGGTTTCAGCGGGCGCCTGTGATAAGGATCAAAGTTCAGACCATCCACCGACATCGGCCGGTCGTTGTGCGATCCATCCACAGCCAGCGTGGGCTTGGCCTGACCACGTCTGTTCGACATGGGGGTCGTTTAATGGGGACATAAAACATGATAAGACCAACCAGAACAATATGATATCATGGAAAATATGTGAATGTATATACATGTATATACAGTACATATATTATTATGATGATAATATACTGTAATCTTATAACATTATAAATATGATAACACCACATATTCTCACAGTACCAACAAATAGCAACAATATGATGTTTGGGGTTGTGATTTAAAATGGAGGATTTACCTCAAGGTTGCAACATGTTGCAACCTTTTCATTGGGAAAATGGTGTTCAGGTGCCCATTGGATTAGGGGGAGTTGCCCAATCCTCGGCTTAGAATCACCGGTGTGATCTGGCCACCAGCGTCCCGCCCAGTTGCCATAATAGCTTCAAGTAGAGCAAATTCCAAGGCACTTCCTGAAGAACCTCGGGTTCTACGCTGCAAGACGCAGCAGCTGCTGGCTGTTTAACCTATGCTGTACTGCGCGCACTCACTTTTCAATCACAACATGCCAGGCCATAGCTAGGAGAAGAATTGCAACATGACAGGAACATGGCCAACCTCAGATACCCTGCAATAAAATACGCTGGTTTTAGCGGGTCAACATATATATATATATCCCATCAAAATGGCAAAGGATTACCCAAGATTATAGTTGTATATCATATCCCATACTAGCCTCATGATTCCCCCCATTGTTGATTGTAAATCTCCCGGTTTCCAAAACTGGATGTGTCTGAAAATTGGGTAGACACTTTTTATGGCCATTGTTTATCGGTAACATGATGATTAACATTGATTAACTATGGGATTTTGGACAATTCTATGTTCAGACAAACCCACATAGTCAATATTGGGTAACATGTGTGAAATGATGGCTAATAATGGACAATAATGGGTATATAATATAATGATCATCGTTAAATCCCCTTTTTCCAAACATGGTCATTACCCTCTGGTAAACTAACAACTATGGAAAATCACAATGTTTAATGGGAAAATCCACTACAAATGGCCATTTTCAATAGCTATGTTTGTTTACCAGAGGGTACACCCGTTCATTTTTGACCAAGCGTCGCATGGCTGGTACGTAGCCCGTCTCTGCCGGCCATGTCACGTGACAGGCTGCCTCAATCGCTGAGCCTGACCGCCACCGTGCCACCCGGGCGAAAAACATGGAGGATCCGCTGGACCTAGACCCCTGATGACCTAGCTAAGCGTCAGAAATCTGGAAATTTCGTGATTGATCATGAGATATATACATATATATATATATATATGCATATAGATTTAGATACATATATGATATTGTCAGGCAGCAATGCAACGGCGCTCACCTGCGTTTTCCCTGTGAGCACAAAAGCCTATCAGCGGCTTACGTCTGGATCATGTTATGTGACATGACATGCAGGGATGTCTCTGTAGGATGATGTTCTATCACCCTGCCTTTTGCGTCGGCAAATCTCCTTTGAGATTTCCAAGCGAACTTCATTTGAATTATATAAATTTCGGCTTCATCCTCCAGGGGTGGATCGTTGCAATCCGGAGGGTTTCGACCTTTGCCTCCGTGTTTTCCCTTTCCACCCGCACTCATGCCAGTTGTTGTCGGCATAGATGCAGGTGTGCTCGAAGATGTGCCAGTTTCTTCTGTCACAACTGGCGGCGGAGAAGATCCTCGCGCTTCTTCTCCATCTTTTCCATCAGCTCCACCATGATCTGTTGACGGCCATGAATCACTTTCAGCTCCTGGGTCTCTCGGCTGCTCATCTGCGATTGAATGGCCCCAACCGTAGCGCACAGCGGCCCATTCGTCCGGCAACATGCTTTCTTCTTGCGCCTCATTTGGGTCGAGGCGCCCCAAACTCTCCCAAAACATGTAACGTCGCCGGCCAAGAAGATAGCTGATTGCTCTCTTCCGTATTTCTGGTCCTCCAAGCATCGACTTCTGCAGGCTCATCAAATCTCTAATCTCGTTCCAAATCTCCTCGGTCACAGGGAGCCTCCGAAGCCAAGCCAGCTGCTTCACCACGTAGTGCTCGGGCGTCGAAGAGCAACTGCCACCTGTACTCGTCGTAGGCCTCGTGGTCCAATCCATCGAAAGCGTCGAAGTCCTCGATGATGATGCTCAGGGATCCATAATCCGTAGATGCATAGCTCCCGGACTCCTCCTGCTCGTTCTCCATCTCAACCTCTGGCTCCTCATAGTCGTAGTCGAAGCCAGTTCCACGTAGTGAGGTGCTGTCTAAATCTGCACCTCCGGCTCCTGCAGATTCCACATCAGCATCTGCTCCTCCACCATCACCAGGTTGATCTCGATCAAGTAGACCCCAGATCATCTCGCACTCCAGGGCCTCATTGTCCACCTCTTCATCTACAGCCATCTCGTTCTCGGACTCGGGCTGCTCCTCTTCCATGTCACCAGCAACCGCCTGAGGCTTTACACTTCTAATGTTCACCTCCGCATCGTCCGTCAATTCACTTGTCTGTTCTTCTGCCTCCTCACTCAGCGTGACTCCAAGCCTTGCTACTCGAGCTTGTCTTTCTGCACGACGGGCTCGAAGACGATCTCTCCTTTGACCTTCTTCTTTCAAGATTGCTCGAACTTCTCGAACCATGCCACGGTGGTACTCGTTGAGGTTCTTGAACGTCTTGATCTTTCCCAAAGCCCAAAGTGGTTCCATCACGTTTGACAAAGCAAAGGTTTCCTTGATGCAGGCTTTGTTGCCTTCATCATCCACGAGCTCCACAACAGCTTGACGAAGAGCTCCACCAGCCATTCGATTGCCCTGTGCATCCCTCAAGATGCTTGCTTTGCTAAGGGCCAAAGGGCCAAACCAATGTCCTTGTACTTAATGGGCAGCACCGACATGTCCGCACCGCTGTCCAGCACGATGCGGATGTCGTCCTCCAATCTCACACCTCTGATGTAGGCACCTTCATCCACCAGCGGCCTTGAAACCACCAGTCACCTCGAGCTCAACAGCAACGTTCATGGTGTCGTTGGCATAGTCCATGAAGTAGGCATTGCAACCATCTCCACACTCAGTGCACAACAACCAATCATCGTCGCTGTCGCTATAGGTCATGTCGTAGGTCTCCGTAGCCTTGACCATTCTCAGCATCCTGACAACGGGCTCACCCATAGTTTCATCCAAGTCATCCAAGTCCACCTGAATGATCCTCCACACAGCTGTTGATTGCGGTGACCCTTGAGCAGGTTGAGTTCCGGATCCTCCACTGCTCACCATCGATTGAGTTGCCACAGATGACCCACCATCTTGAGTCTGAGCAACTTGTCTCAATGTCCTGACTGGACATTCACGGCTCCAATGACCTCGTCCACCGCATAGTTTGCACGTATCTGCAGGTAGAGGTCCTCTTCCACGGCCTTGCCCTGCAGACTTGCCATGCTTTCCATAGTCCTTGCTTTTGCCCTTGTCTTTTCCCTTCGATTTGCCACCATCAGACTTCGAGTGCTTTACCTTGCTAGTGCCCTTGAAGTCCTTGCCCTTCGCTTTGCCTTTCTTTCCCTTGTCTTTTCCTTTTCCATCTTTGACTCGGTCAACCTCCATTGGGGCTGGTCCTCCATCATCAGTTCTCAAAGTTCCCAAAGCCATAGCTTCAGTCCATCGAATGTTGGCTCGATCATATTGAAGAACTGTTTCCCTCAGGGTGTCATAGCTGGCATCCTCCTTGAGCGTAACGTTGATGTGCATACGTAGTTGGCCAGTTATGCACCTGAGCAAGATGGCAAACTTCATTCATCTCAGCAGCCAATGGTTGTGGTGAGATCTTGTCGTACTCTCTGAAGGCTTCCTCCAGCTTCACGATGAGGAGAGCGCCCTTCATATCGAATTCCTTCCAGCTCACCAAAGCGTTGAGAATTCCCAGGCTTCTGTTCCGAGACGTGGGTTTGCACTGCAAGACCAATTGCCTTAGTGCCTCATACCCATTGTTTTGAGGAGTCCCACGAAGAACAGTCAGAAGGCGTCCACGAAGTAGTGAAGCAAGCAACCCGTAGAGGAACATGGATCGCTTCTTTTCATCATCACCCATTAGCCCAGGGTCCTGGTACACCGTGGTGTGGGTCTCGATGTACAGTACTTGATCTCTGTCTCATACTTGCTGTCCAATGTGCACAGGCACTGAGTGACCGTCCACCACCATTCACGCCACATTGCAACCTCCTGGTCGTAGTCCTTGGGCTCAAACACATTGGGTTTGGGCAACGGTTTGAACCAGTCTGTACCCCTTGAACTGCTACTTCCACCTTCAGCCTGAAAAACTCCACGGCACTTGCTGTCGCAGACGCAGCTTGGGCAGCCGTCTCTGCAGCTTGCATCATCCTTCTTGCTATTTCTGCTCCATCCAACGCTTGACCTACTAGACTTCCATGCGCAGATGCCTGTGGGCTTCCATCAGGACTCAGATGCCCTGCTCCACCATCCGTTGCCATTGGGCTCCCCTATCTCGCTCCTCTGGGATCTTGTAGGTCTCTTCAGCCTCAAGCCCCAGTCACAGCTCCGCTGCCATGTCAGGCAGCAATGCAACGGCGCTCACCTGCGTTTTCCCTGTGAGCACAAAAGCCTATCAGCGGCTTACGTCTGGATCATGTTATGTGACATGACATGCAGGGATGTCTCTGTAGGATGATGTTCTATCATATTTATATTTGTAAATATATATATATACATACATATTGGGGAGGGTGAAGGGCTCCCACTTGATCATCGGAATGGATTAGAAGATGCAACAAATCTACTGTATCACAAGGCTGATCCAGCTGGTTTTAGAAGTTTCAATTTCAGACGTTCGATAAATTAGATGACTCTATCATGTTTACCATCCATTAAACTCACATAGTGACAATTGTCCAAGGGAAATCCATCAATTTCATTAAATTTTGATAGCGTGTTGGTGAGCTCTTCGATGCTTCACTCAAGAGACCCCTGATATCTTTTTGGTCCGCCATGGACATTCTAAATCCTCATTGTTCCATGAGACAATCATACATGGTGAATCAATGGGTATTTTCTGGTCAACCATGCTCAATTACAAGGCGTTATGTCACATTTCATGCGCTAGAGAACATCTTGGAACCTGAATCTGGGACAGAAAAAGCATACCATAGTCTTGATTGTTGAGACTCTTAATGAAACGTGTTTTTGTGCAAAACAAATTGGAGATGCTAACTCTCTGAACGAACCAATCACCAAACCACGAAAATCCTGGCAATGACACTGTAAATAGCTCAAGCCTCCCAGCAAGATAGTCCATCGGATAGTCATCTGGTAATTTGGTATTGACCCAGTCCCATCTGCCTGTTGCCAACGATGCTGATCGTTGTTTTGTGGAGATCATAATCACTTCCCCCGAATGTTACATATCCCTCTAGAGAACCCGGGTTTATTGCTGAATCTATTTATATATTTTACTTCGTTTTGGGAGTCCATATGGGCAAGTCTTTGATATGATCGGGGGTGTCCTATCATTTTACCATTTAACCAACGTTTATACATGACTTTCCCACTAAAACCTCCATTTTGAAGGGATTTCCCAGCCATGAGGACACCGAGGAAACGCTTGCAGCGCCTGCCCAATTGGACACCGTGCCCAACACCGCAACGTCGCAGCTGCGCACGCAGCCATTCACCGATAGCGCTGCAAATTCCCCGCCGGGAGACAAATCTCCAACACCTCGATTCCAGAAGCTGATCTTGACCAGGCATTCAGTGGAATATCACTTCAATCCTGTGTTTAATATGTACATATATATAAGGATATGTATATATATAAGGATATGTATATATATAAGGATATGTATATATATATATGGATATGTATATATATATATGGATATGTATATATATAAATATATGTATGTATTTCAAATATGTATATCATATAAATATATCATATATCATATATCATATATCAAATATCATATATCACATATATATATATATACATAAATCCTCCAATCAGACTTGAACAGACTAGAAGCTGACTATATTGAGAGACTTGTTGCTTGTTTCCTGTGAGAGTACAAAGAGGTTTTGGCCTGAGGGACGAGAGCTGGTAATCTTGACAACTAATATAACGGACATGATTCTTAAGTAACATGTTTATGTTATATTGGGTTTGAAAAATCGCAACTTAGAAACTCAATCAACAACTAATATCATAAATAATTGGAACATCAATTAAATTACGTGCATTAGTTTCTATAAAAATATATTTATATATAGTACGCAATGTGATAAAGCCAATGCCAAAAAACATCTCAGCAACCAACAAAAGGGGGTCGTAGTACACAATATCATTGCTAGTGGTATACACAATTTCAGAAACCCCAATCCAGGATGGCCATTGTTGGGTGCAATTATATACCTGATTACTAGTCATCAATAAAACTAATCAGCAATATCCTTCTACATCCACAGGGCCATATGGATCCATGCACCATCCATGGGTCATAATTTCAGGGGAAACCATCTATATAGATATATCCAAATCGATTTTTTATTGTTTACTATTCATCGTGCAGCATCCAATTTTTGGGTATACCTTGACCCCTACCATCCCCCATACTCTCTGGTAACTTTGGCAAATCAACATAACTATAATCATTTATCATCTTTAATAACATTAATCATCTTTAGTGCAAATTCATCTATAAATGCTCCAAATGCTCATCCAAATCTTCATCCCTGCCTGGCACTGAGACGACTTTGCCCATCCCAACCTGGCAGAATCACAGCAGCAAAAACATTTGCTGGATATATATATATATATATAAATATTATATTAACGTTAATTAATATCCAGCAAATATGATACTATTTATATCAATATATCTTTATATCATATTATTGAATATCCCAATATGTATATATATATATATATCCCAATATCAATCAATATCAGTCGTAATTAATACACGGGTGTCTCCATCATAGTCAAGGTTTGGGCCGAGCAAAATGGCTAGATCGAGAACCATCCGTTGAATTGACAGCTTCTGGTGGGGGGAACCTTCAACATTCTTTATTATTAAGCAGACAAGAAGCTTATAGAAGCTTGGAATTCAAAAACAGGATCATCTGGGACGAACATCCAAAAGCGTCAAATCACGAGCCCAACGCCATCTTAGCTATAACTAATCAACAGACCCACAACCTGGAATTCTGCATGATAATAGTGATAAGCTACTACGTGATCTCAAAAGAAAAGGGGTTACACATCCAAACTCCAGAGTTCCTATGCGATCTTGCTAAAGGCACGACTTTTGCGAAACACACTTCCCCAAGGCACAACGATTTTCCTAAAACAGGTACGACTTTGTCAGATGCCTGTATCGCGACATTGTCAGTATTTTCGGTTGTTCCGAACTTTTTCTCCATGTTTTATTGACCGTTCAAAGTGTCACTGTCTCTCAAGTTATAGGCAGTATAGAGAGAGAGAGAGAAAGGAAAAAAACATCACCGTGATCATGCTGATGATTCCCTCCGGCGAACATACATATACAAACAAAAAGTTAAGTCTCCAAATAGCTGATGTTCGTTCGCCGAACGATCCCAATGATTGCAGGATCAGCCACTTCAACATGGGACACCTTTCGGAGCTAAACAAAGCGATTCCCTGTCCCGGGAATTGTTTTCAGGAAACATTTCACGGAACAAACGCATGGGAATTATGCGAAACAACAACAAAGAACATCAAACAATCTCATAAATTCTCAGGTTCCCATGTTTTTTTTACTGGATTAGTAATTTATCATAATTTATAATTTATATATACTGCTGTATGTATATATATATATATAATAATGAAAACATGAACTTCCCATAAATCTTCCCAGGATTTTTCCATCCCAGGTCGGTCCTCGTTCCCGCCATCGCCCACAGCCAGACTTTTGGCGTCAACGGTGACATGGGCCGCGCTGCGCAAGGCTTCGAGAGGCATCCTGGATGGCGAACGAAAAGGGGACCCCAAAGGGGGCTTCATTAGGAGTTATATTGTTATATCTTATGTCATCCAGGCCAAAGTTGGGATTCTATAAGTTATATATATATATATGTATGTGTGTATTAAACATATATATATATATTTACAAATCAAAGCCATAAAGAGAGAGAGATATATATATATATATATATTGATTATTATTTTGATTATATATAGTAGTAGTTAGTAGTAGTTAGTAGTAGTTAGTAGTAGTTAGTAGTAGTTAGTAGTAGTTAGTAGTAGTTGGTAGTAGTTAGTAGTAGTAGTTAGTAGTAGTTAGTAGTAGTTAGTAGTAGGTAGTAGTAGGTAGTAGTAGTTAGTAGTTAGTAGTTAGTAGTGACTAGTTGGACCACGGCTTATAGACGGCCGTGGGTTTTGGGGGGTTTTGGGGGGTTTTGGGGGGTTTTGGGGGGGGCTGATAACGTTCTTGGCTGCCCGCCTTACAAGATATTCTCTTGGACTTGCTGCTACGCTATCCACTCTTCTCTTGCACCGTACCCTGGCACACGCTATCAACTTCTTCTTGTAACTTGCAAGACACTCTTGATTTTTGCATTGTTGTTTCTTGGGGGGGGATTTTGGGGGGGCTGATAACGTTCTTGGCTGCCCGCCTTACGAGATATTCTCTTGGACTTGCTGCTACGCTATCCACTCTTCTCTTGCACCGTACCCTGGCACACGCTATCAACTTCTTCTTGTAACTTGCAAGATACTCTTGATTTTTGCATTGTTGCTTCTTGGGGGGGGTTGGGGGAGGCTGATAACGTTCTTGGCTGCCCGCCTTACAAGATATTCTCTTGGACTTGCTGCTACGCTATCCACTCTTCTCTCGCACCGTACCCTGGCACACGCTATCAACTTCTTCTTGTAACTTGCAAGATACTCTTGATTTTTGCATTGTTGTTTCTTGGGGGGGGTTGGGGGAGGCTGATAACGTTCTTGGCTGCCCGCCTTACAAGATATTCTCTTGGACTTGCTGCTACGCTATCCACTCTTCTCTCGCACCGTACCCTGGCACACGCTATCAACTTCTTCTTGTAACTTGCAAGACACTCTTGATTTTTGCATTGTTGTTTCTTGGGGGGGGTTTGGGGGGGGCTGATAACGTTCTTGGCTGCCCGCCTTACAAGATATTCTCTTGGACTTGCTGCTACGCTTAAAAGAGAAATGGCCATCACAAAATGAGTCAAGGTGTGCATTCAATGATCCAGCAATGGATGTGGCGTCAAACAATTTTGCCGTGTTCTCCCAAAGAATTGATGTCATGCCTTGTCGATCTGCTGAAGAAATATCATGACTTTCAATGACGGCTTCATCCACTGAAACAAATAGTTTGACTGCATTGCAAAATGACTAAAAAACATATTTTTCCCCATCTAATTACGAGATGAAGCCGCTTTAACCAATGGCACGGCTGCGTGAAAGATCCAAAATGGACTGGAATGCTCTGACCACTGTAAATCAGCAGAAAAACAAATGCTCAGCATTGCTGGCGTGCTGAATTCCTCACGGCCGCCTGTGAGCCGTGTACCTAGTAGTTAGTAGTTAGTAGCTAGTAGCTAGTAGTAGCTAGTAGTAGCTAGTAGTAGCTAGTAGTAGCTAGTAGTAGCTAGTAGTAGCTAGTAGTAGCTAGTAGTAGCTAGTAGTAGCTAGTAGTAGCTAGTAGTAGCTAGTAGTAGCTAGTAGTAGCTAGTAGTAGCTAGTAGCTAGTAGTAGTAGTAGTAGTAGTTAGTAGTAGTTAGTAGTAGTTAGTAGTAGTTAGTAGTAGTTAGTAGTAGTTAGTAGTAGTTGGTAGTAGTAGTGTAGTAGTAGTAGTAGTAGTAGTCAGTAGGTTAGTAGTTGGTAGTAGTTGGTAGTAGTTAGTAGTAGTTAGTAGTAGTTGGTAGTAGTTAGTAGTAGTTAGTAGTAGTTAGTAGTAGTTAGTAGTAGTTAGTAGTAGTTAGTAGTAGTTGGAGCCCGACCCATAGACGGCCGTGGTGTTTTAAGCATTTTTTGGCAATTTTTCGTTTTTTGATGGTCTTTCATGTCAACTAGCACACAGACGTCATGCTACGTTAGGGCTATCTTGGGGTGGGGTTGGGTGGGGTGGGGTGGGGCAATGACGTTCATGTCAACTTGCACACACACCACACACACGTCATGCTACGTTATTGTTATGTTCTCTTGCACTTGCACACACCACACACACGTCATGCTACGTTATGGTTATCTTGGGGTGGGGTTGGGTGGGGTGGGGTGGGCAATGACGTTCATGTCAACTTGCACACACACGTCATGCTACGTTATTGTTATGTTCTCTTGCACTTGCACACGCCTACTGAGAGTTTGGTCTGATATCAAAGCTGCAAGCCTCTTCGAAAAAAAATCCAAGAGCGCACGTCCGCGCACCATTGTTTTTGCAGATGGAAACCGTGCTTGGCAGTCACATGCCAAAAGTTTGAAAATCAAACATGCCAAAGTGTCTCATCAAAACAAAGAATGGACCAAACAAATGCGAAGAACCTCCTTTTTTTTCCTGTCCACTGTGGCAGGGACGCAAATCGCTGACAGATGGTGGAAAGGCCTTTCCAAGACGGTTGTATGATGGAGTCAACACAAAAGAACACCCTGAATTGGAAAAGTTTGTCTTGGGTTACTGTTGGCGAAAATCTTTGGGACCATTGACACCTCACCGGTTTCTCGAAGAACTTTGCAAGGCCGTCAAAGCAATGAAGCGCTTCTGAGAAGAAGGAAAAAAAGTGCTGCATCCCAAAAAAACACGAACTTATGTCAAAAGACGAAGTAGTTTTGGAGATTTTCAAAACCCTATTTTTCACGTCAACATGAGAAAAAATTACGTTTCGCTGTAGCGAAAACGACATTTTTGTTGATGAAAAACTCCTAAAACCATACGGCCGTCTATGGGTCGGGAACCTAGTAGTTAGTAGTAGTTAGTAGTAGTTAGTAGTAGTTAGTAGTAGTTAGTAGTAGTTAGTAGTAGTTAGTAGTAGTTAGTAGTAGTTGGTAGTAGTTCGTAGTAGTGCGTAGTAGTTAGTAGTAGTTAGTAGTAGTTAGTAGTAGTTAGTAGTAGTTAGTAGTAGTTAGTAGTAGTTAGTAGTAGTTAGTAGTAGTTAGTAGTAGT
>CAMXCT020004702.1:337500-496537 GCA_947184155.2 Cladocopium goreaui
TTGTAGTAGTCTGTAGTAGTTAGTAGTAGTTAGTAGTAGTTTGTAGTAGTTTGTAGTAGTTTGTAGTAGTTTGTAGTAGTTTGTAGTAGTTTGTAGTAGTTTGTAGTAGTCTGTAGTAGTTTGTAGTAGTTTGTAGTAGTTTGTAGTAGTTAGTAGTAGTTAGTAGTAGTAGTCAGTAGTAGTCAGGCCAAGGATCCTTGCCAACGCTGCGCGGCTTTCCTGCGGCCACCAGCTGATGTGCAGATTCCACTGTATTTTGATTTGGCAAAAGACATCAAAAGACTGTAATTTTAAGTTGACTAAGTTGACTATCCCATACATATCCACAAATCAACAAACATCGCTTAGTTTTGAGTTGTCTGTCCCATTTTAAGTTGGTTATCCCATCAACCCACTTGAAATCTTGGGATATCAAGGGTTCGTCGCACCGCGAAGGTGGACCCATCAACTCGTACCTAGATCCCTTACGTTTTTTGAGAAGATGTGTCCTCAAACTAGTGACAATATTAAGGACAATGCCAATATGCATCAATATGCCTATTTGATCCTATTAGCCCCTTGCCTTTTTATCACTAAAAGGCTCCCAACAAAAAGGACATACTTCGGATGGTTAAGAATCCTTGACCGCTGATCCCCATCCTGGCCTCGTTGATATTTCCCTCCACCAGGGGAAAGAGGCAGTCGATGGGCTCCGTATGCTCACCTGCCACCAGCTTGATCCATTTGGAATATGCCTAGTAACTGCATAATTAGTAGCCACATATATGTGTAATATATTATGATATATGCTATATGTATATAGTTAAGATCTATTATATTATGTATACTTATATCCTTGTCCTACGTATCTATTATAAGTTATATCTGTATGCAAATGGTTGGTTTGCGAGCGCAAAGGAAAATCCAACGAATCTGAATGAACAGTGTCGTCGACAGTGATTCCCAAAAACTGATGCTCAATTGGGCACCTAGAAGTTTCCTTAGGAAAAAAATACCAATGATGGATCTTGAAGAATTATATAAAGAGTTTCAACACTCTGCTTTCTGTGATCCCGTTTTCGCAAAACATCCACTGATCGCCAATTCTTCGTTCATAGTCACAGGTTTGTTCGTCTCTGCACCCATCTTTTCCACCATCACCACTCAATGATTATTGTTTTTGGGTGGAAAATCTGCATGAAACATCAGGAAAACATGGTTTTTACATGTGTTGAGCTTGAATGAACCCCACCGCTTTTTTGCCCTGCCTATGTCTCGACCTCTGATATTGCGATATGGAGCACCAAGTCGCTCCTGCACCGGCAGAGAATGGCCAGGGAATTGGTGAATTGGACATGATTTGATCAAATTTAAAGAGAAAAATCAACCTGGACCTTCAAACTTCAAAGCCAACAAATATCCGAAAACTACTGGGAGAATGAAGATTCAGGAGTGCAAATTTGGTGAACTATGATCTTGCGTCTTGAGCGTTGAAAAAGATATGGACACCAGGCTTGGCCGGGCTCCAGCGCAAAGAGAGTATCCACAGGGCGCAGTGTCCTTGGTCGACCCCCCGAAAAGTCAGTCACTTTGGACCATCCAAAAGAAGAAAATCACAACATATTTGACACCCCCGGACCGGACTTCAGTGATATCGGGTTCATCTCCACTTTTCCTAATTCGGTCCCATCTATTGTTGGTAAAATCCCGGTTTCTTGATGACATGTCCATTCACGGCTGGTAAAACCCGATGTCTATTTCCTGAAATTACCTTAAATATCCTTAAATCAAAAATTGAAACACACAACTAAACAAATGATGTTTTAATAATATCTTCGAACTAACCATTCGACTAGTGTTTTCATATGTTTCCAACATCTGATGGCGAGCGTGGCGAGTGTCGCTCCCCAAGCCTCCTCCAAAGCCCGTCCAAGTTCCACGGCGGTGCAGAGGCTACGCTCCTCAACGGAGGGGACCCTCAAATCCTGGGATGAGAAAATCTCATTTTTTCAATTTTTTCTTAATGGGACAATGCATGAGAATGCAATTTTTGGGGGAATGTTTTTCGTCGTTTTGTTTTTGTATTGTGTAAGTCATGTTGTTTCCCTGTTCTTCAGTGTTCCTGTTGTTCGTTGTTCATGTGTTTCTCTGGTTGTTCTGCTCTTGTGTTTCTGTTGTTTTGTTTCTGTTTCCGCTCTGCTGCTTCTGTGTTTTTGTTTATCTGCTCCTTTATTATTTCACAAATCAGAGATGCAACTTCAATATGTTACAAACATTGTGCAAACAACAACGCAAGTCTAAAGTCAAACACATGCGAAGAGAGGCGAAATCCAATATCGCACAGCAAAACCGGAAATTCATTATCGCACAGGCATTTTCCATTTTTTCAGTTGTTCCTGCCCCCCCCCAGGGCTACCTTGTAGAGAAGCAGAAAACACTGTAAAAACCAGTGCAAAATGCACGTTCATCAGTGTGTCTGCACGTGAACACCCCGTCGGAGGGAACAACCAAAACATTCCGTAACATTCCAAAACATGTCATATCATTCCATGACATTCCAAAAAAAAACAGAGCATTCCAGAACATTCCCTGACATTCCATGACATCCATAACATTCCATGACATTCCACAACATTTCATAACATTCAATAACAGTCCATAGCAAACATAACATTCCAAAACATCCATGACATTCCAAAACATTCCATAACAATCTAAAACATTCCAGAACATTCCATAACACTACATAACAACCATAACATTCTATATCATCCCACAACATTCCATAACATTCAATAAAAAAAACATAACATTCCATAACATTCCAAAAATCCAAAACAACGAGAACATTCCATAACATTCCACAACAACCAAAACTTTCCATATCACTCCAGAACATTCCACAACAACCAAAACATTTCATAACACTCCATAACCTTCCAAAACAACCATAACATTCCAAAACATTCCACAACATTCCATAACATTCCAAAATATTCCATAACATTCCCTAACATTCCAAAACAGTCCAAGACATTCCCTAACATTCCACAACATTCCAAAACAACCATAACATTCCATAACATTCCACAACAACCAAAACTTTTTCCATAACATTCCATAAAATTCCAGAACACTACATAACAATCCATAGCAACCGAAACAACCCGGCGGACCGATCACCGGCCCAGGATTTCAGGAAAATTATGTTTTCGCCATAGCGGCGTGCATGTTTCATGTTCAAAATGACCATCACAAAAAATCACTGAATTCAGATGGCTCGTTAACCCTTACAGGGTTTTGTGTTCAAAAAGGATGCGAATTGAAATCACGTCGTTTTCACAGCATTGCGAGCTGACGTCCAGTCTTTGAGAGGAGCTGGCATGTTCCCATCTCACACCGCCACTGTTGAATTTTGATGTACTTCCACAGCTTTGGGTTTGGCTTTCCTGCACAGTGACTGCTAAGAGACTTAGGGATGCCATCCTTCATCAAAGTCCAGTAAGCATCCAAGGATCCAGTGTGAACCAGAACTCCAACAACCAACCCACCCCCAAAACAAACGTAAACATCCCCACCCCAACCCCAACCCCACCCCAACCCATCCACAAAACGTGGGGCGGTAAACGGTCCGCTAGCCAAAACATGTCATAACAGTCCATAACAACCAAAACATTCCACAACAATCAAAAACAACCATCACAATCCATAACATTCCCTAACATTCCAAAACATTCCATAACATGCCATAACACTACAAAACAAACATAGCATTCCATAATATTCCAAAACAGTCCAAAACAACCATTACATTCCATGACATTCCGTAACACTACATAACAACCATAACATTCCATAACAACTAAACTGTCACTAACATTCCAAAACAGTACATAACAACCAAAACATTCCGTAACATTCCAAACCATGTCATATCATTCCATGACATTCCAAAACAAACATAGCATTCCATAACATTCCATGACATTCCATGACATTTCATAACATTCCATGACATTCCACAACATTTCATAACATTCCACAACAGTCCATAACAACAACAACAACATTCCATAACATTCCAAAACAACCAGACCATAACATTCCATGACATTCCATAACATTCAATAACAACCATAACAACCAGAACATTCCATAACATTCCAGAACAACCCATAACAACCAAAACATTCCATAACATTCCATAACAACCATAACATGACATAACATTCCATAACATTCCACAACATTCCATAACAACAATAACATTCCATAACAACCATAACAGTAAATATTCCAAACATATCTCAGTGTGAACCATAGCCAGCCATCCACCATGACACAACACCCCTCTCCTCCTGCGAGTTGATGGTCTTATCGCCAAAGACCTGTGGTAACAATAGCGGTGGCGGGTGGTGGTGGGTTAGGATAAAACAACAATCATTAACACTTCAGAAATGATATAATACACTACATCACACATGGTATATAATACACATTAAAGCATTGTATACAATACACATTAATACATTGTAATACCATGGAAACAAGTTCATTGATCCTTGCACGCAGTCGACCCATTTGCTGGAGGCCGCTTACATGTGTTGTGCCCACCACTGTAAGGTGAATAAAGACGTTCCTATGCCCTGGTAATCCACAAACACTTGAATCTTAAAAACGCACACCAAACATGAAACGTCTGGTAGTCTGTTTGGTCTGAAATAACATGCTTCACTCGTACATATGGAATGTCTCACTCATCCAAATGAACTTACTGTTCACATGTACTGGGGGGCTTACATTGACCCCAACCCCCGCGAAGTCTTGCATCTCATATCAATGGAGTAAGTGTTCATCGTTTTCAATGATTCACAAGTCAATAAGTACAGGTTCAAAGCGGCAATATTTTGCTATGTGCCATGGTCAAAACATGTCAAAACATGGTTCATATGGTATAGTCACCTTCGGGTCCTTCGGGCAGATCCCTGGCAATGGATTGATGACCACCATCCCAGGCATCCCAGGCCTTCTGCGTCACAGCGGCTTCGATGCTCCCCTCTGAGGAGATAAAGGGCAAGCAACGGCTGAATGTGTGTAGACATTGCCAGAAGCCTGGCTGGTGCCCCAAGGCCCCAAGGCCCCAAGGCCCCAAGGCCCCAAGGCCCCAAGGCCCCAACTGGATCAGTGGGGATCGTCATCCCATCCAAATCGAACAGAATCGAACAGAATCGAACAGAATCGAACAGAATCGAACAGAATCGAACAGAATCATGAACCATGCTTAGTCCTGAACCCCTATCTTTTTACAAGCGGCTGGTAATCATGGCTGACAATTACTTAGAGCAATGATGATCTAAGCAGGGCCGTTCTAGTGGATGTGTGGCTGCACCAAGGTGACTGTCGGCGCCTGCGTCATTGGCTTCAAAATATTTCATCATGGTGTCGTATGCCTTCCTTAGACGACTTTGGCCAAGGGCTGATGTGCTGATCATGGCAATGATGTAACCATATTGTGAAAGGACAGTGTGATGATGACATCACATTATATATAATATGTATAATGTATTTGTACAATTGCAAATGCATACTGTGTCAAGTCTGAGGGTGGAAGTGGAGACATATTTTCCAGACCCGCCAAGTACCTTGAGTGGGAAGCTGCCCCAACTGGGAGTTTCCCCAGTCAGTTGGGATCAGTTGGGATCATCCCCTAGAGACAATTCCGGCTACCTGGTATCTGACATCCAAATTTAAAAACATGGGCTAAACATGGCTAAACCATCTCAGGAAAATCCATGGTGATGGGATAGGCATCACCTCGCACCTTGAATACAATGAGTTCTATGATGTACAATGGTACAATGTCCCTAGGCCCCAAGCAACACTCGGACAATCTGACACCGTGGGATAGGCATCTACAAAAACTGAGTCCAAGTGCTCAAGTTCCAATGAAATTTTCCATGATGTTTGCCTTGTGGAAGGGGATGGTGTTCCAACAAACTTAACTTGGTGAATGGATCAAAATCCTATAGATGTTTATGGTAAAAATATAGTTCATGGGCGACTCCGGCGCGCCAAGTTTCTTGACAACGGGCCCATTGTGAACGTCGCAAAACAAGGACACATAAACTCCTTGCAGTTGCCGCTTTTGGGCTCGAATTAGGATGTCTACCAATCGCCGCACGGATTCGAATCAAGGAAAGGTTTTGAGAGATCAAACAACACACTCAAATGCAATAATGCAATACAGTAATATGCAATAATTTCTGTGTTTTACGAAAACCAAATCATGCGTTTTGTGGAGTACATGCCTGAAAATTGCGTTTACATGCGTTTCCATCATTACATACTACAGCATCTATCTGGATTTTCTTTCATAAAAACTGAGCTGAATAGTTCGGTTATTTTGGGATATTTATAGCAATAACTAGACCTCTCCAATAGTTGGTTTATAAGCCCAAATATCATCAGATATCTAACTATATCTATGATCTATATCATATATATATATAAATATAAATATACATATAATAATGATGATTACACAAGTGTATGTCTACAAGTAACATAAATCATAGACGTCATACTCCCCATCCCATCCCCGCAACGCCGCAACACGGCCCGTCTCCTCGCGCGCATAGGGCACGCAACACCGCCAAGGCGCCCAGGGGGCCGTCGGTTTCACAGCCCCCGAAGGCACCTTTGGGTCCCTTAGGCGTCGAGCTGCAGTACATATCCCAATATTAAATAAATATAAATATAATATACAATACAATATTATATATAGCATGGGAGATTATAAATTTATTTACCAGTAGTACCGCACAAGGCGGTGGCGGAAGTTTCAAAAATAGGAAACCTATAGGAGAGGTTGGTTGTTGTGAATCACGGATGGCAGAGCGAAGACACTGATGGATCGAAAGGTGGTTGATGTTCTTTCTCTCTCTCTTTCTGTCTCTTTCTCTGACTATCTACCTACCTACCCACCTATCTATGTATCCATCTATGTAACCACCTGTCTATCCATCTATCTATCCATCTATCTATCTATCCATCCATCCATCCATCTATCTATCTAATCTACCTAATCTATCTAATCTATCTAATCTATATATATCTATCTATCTATCTACCTACCTATCTATCTATCTATCTATCCATCTATCTATCTATCTATCTATCTAGCTGTCTATCTATCCATCTATCTATTTATCTATCTATCTATCTCTCTCTCTCTCTCTATTAATCTAATCTAATCTAATCTATTCTAATCTAATCTATCTATCTATCTATCTATCTATCTCACTCATCTGTCTATCTGTCTATCTATCTATCTACCTAATCTAATCTAATCTAATCTAATCTCTAATCTAATCTAATCTAATCTATCTATCTATCTCACTCATCTGTCTATCTAACTATGTATCTTTCTAACTACCTATTTACCTATTTACCTATCTATCTATCTATCCACCTTTCTGTCTGTCTGTCTGTCTGTCTGTCTGTCTGTCTGTCTGTCTGTCTATCTCCCTGTCTGTCTGTCTGTCTGTCTGTCTATCTACCTGTCTATCTACCTGTCTATCTGCAAGCTTGAAAACGAAACTGTTCTGCGAGACGTCCTCAGGTTTTGGACTTGACAACATCAAATTCTGCGAGACGTCCTCAGGTTTTGAACTTGACAACGTCAAAAACGAAACAATTCTACCAATGCGTTTTGCGATTTTCCACTCCACCTGTCGAAAGTACCGCGCCTACCACGAAAAATTGATGCCAGGTCATACGAAGTGCTGCACCTGTCACGCAAAATCATCTTAGCAAACCTCAGATCTGATGCTCCAAAATGCAACCCCTCTCAGGAAATCAGCGCCCTGACCTCCTAACATCTCTGATGACCTTGTCTTTTGTACTGCACCTGCCGCGCGAAATGCTTCTTTGCAGATCCTCTTCAAATGTCCCACGCCTGCCATCGTTTTTGGAAACGCTACAAAACCCACACGTTTTGCTCACTTTTGACAAGGTGCACAATCCCTTGCACCTGCCACGCGAAACGACATCTGAACTTCCAAAAGTGGTCCAAACCCCTTGTGTTTTTAACATTTTGACTTCGAAATGTGCTTCGCACCACAACGCCGTGCACTTTTTCGACATCTCAACTTCCAAGTGGTCCGGACCTGGTGTGCTTTGTACATTTTGACTTCGAAATGTGCTTCGCGCCGCAACGGCGTGCAATTTTTCATCTCTTATCTGGCCAGATGGCTCCGCACCCGCCGCTTTAGCGAACCTACTTTTCGACCCTCCGGAGCCACAAATCATTGGAAAAACACAGTGTTTCGCGACTTTCCTACCTTTTCGCGCATCTGCATCTTCTTTCTTCTGACTCTTTCTCTTCTCTGATCTTCTCTCTTCTACTCTTCTCTTCTCTCTGACTCTTCCCATCTCTGCTTTTCATCTGTCCATACTGTCGGAAGTTTGACTTCTAAACTTCCTTCGAATATACATATATATATAATAATTATTATTATGTATATTTATGTATCTTTATGTATCTTTATGTATATTTATGTATATTTATGTATATTTACGTATAGTACATATAGGCTGTACTTGTTGGGATCATGAAATAGTATATATGAAATAGTTAAAGTAATTATATGATAACTGGTAATAGTTCACTGACCTGAATTAAGGCTAATATCGGGATGAGTCCCCGAATCCGAACCATCATTCCAGTGGGGAGAACAGTGAGGTCGTTATAATTTTCCAGTGGGGTATGCCTACCATGTAAATAGATGTAATATATAATATAATATAATATCATATCATATCATATCAAATCATATCACATAATAATATACATATATATCTAAACCCTGCATGAATCTCTTGCTTCAATCCAACCAACTTGTTGTTGAATTCGGTGATTTCTGCGGTGGTTTCCTTCGTCATGGGGGTACCCCTAGTTATCATCAACTGTTTCTGTCTTCCATACAAAAAACCATCCCATTGATGGAAACCCCTTAAATGGGGTATACCCAGTCATGGCGAGGCAATGAAGGCTATATATATATATATACATATATATAAATGATATACATAAATGGCTTAATATGGATGATTGTGTATAGTCATCCCACCAGGGATTCTGTAGAATGTGGGAAACCCAATGCCATAAACCTACCATTTGGGGATGGTTTTAATCCCACCCAGAGACATGGTGATGACTTGGGGATGATTTATGGCATTGGCTTCACCACATTACCCCGTCATAGCTATCCATGGGAAGATAGGAATACCCTCCAGTGTCATCCAACGTGGCAAGCTGGGAAACCCCAGACTAAATGGAGGTTGGGTGGGAAAATCATCACTGAGGGATTTTCCAGCCAGCCATGTTTGATTACCAGGGGGTATGTTGTAATATATAGGAAAAGTAGTAGAAACAGGGCATGAAATCATATAGGAATATAGGAAATGAAATACAGTATATGAATATTACATAGCCTGATTCTTGTTAAGGAAAATATGGCAAAAACACAGGAATACAAAACCAACCCATTGGAATGAGGGGTACCCTATTGCTGCAGTTGGGTTTATCAATGGCTACAGCCATGGGATTTTAACCACTATACAAGTAAGTTGGCCTGACCACTTTGGTCTATAGTTGTATATATCCCCACGAGTGACTGGAAATGCAGCCCCCAAATGCCCTACCAAGAAATGGCTATCAAATAATGGTGAAAATGATGGCGATCCATTGATATTAGCGGCATCCTATGTTCCAAATCCAGATTTATCATGATTTATCTACGAGCTCAAAAGTGATTGGTGGTTACGAGCTCAAAAGTGATTGGTGGTTAAGCTAAGGAAAACAAGTGGTTTTGCTGGCTCTCTCTGCAAAAAACAGGTAAAACTGTAGGATACTGTAGGTAAAACTGGATAAACCCCTAACAATGAAGTTGTTGATTATGTTTATCCTAATGCTTCCTCTTTTTATCGATACCACTTGGGGATATCCCATTCTCAGACACACCTTATATAATCTTATATAACGGGTACCTGTACGGATCAGGGGGTACCAATGGACCCGCAGAATTTTGGAAAACTGCCTAATACATCCAATGGTCGTGATATCAATATATGGGGTCTTCTCTAAATTCCTTTTCCCGGATTCGGGCGAAAATCAAATTCATTGCGTATTTACAGGACTCTACCTTTAAAGTTCAAATGTCCCAACAGACCTCAAACATGAGTGAAGAAAGTTGTGACTGATTGATTCGCATCAAACTCTTGCAAACGTAGCTAGCGCGCGCTTTCAGCTCCAGCTGCTGGAGCTACTGGAAACACTATTTATCCCACCCTGCGTGGATTCTTTGTTCGGTCTAACAACGCAGACTCCAGGGCCCACATCCCAGTTGCTGCTACCAGCTCGAAGCAAACAGTGCTCTTGCGTTTTCAAGTGCATTGAGTTGACCAACGGGCAACTGTGTATTTTTGGGGCAATTATCTAGCGCGGATCTACCGCCAGAACTACGTTCAGCCTAGCCATTGAAAATTGGAAAGCGATTGTTTTCACATATCTTTACAAGTCACGTTTGTGATGCTGGCCAAAAGAAGGTGAAGCGGGAATGCAGCTAAAGAGATTTGCGAAAAGTAAGGCTACTGAGGAGTTGCCCAAACAGGACCGGAAACAAGAGGTGCAAGAATCTGCAAGAAAGCAAGAGGGAAAGAAAGCAGCGGGCCTGACTATGTTTCACTTGAGTGGCTATGTAAAGTATCTATAGCGCCACACTAACGCAAATCTAGCGCCAACTTTCAGGAAAGCGATTTCACTGCATATATATACAAGACTCTGCCTTGTAAGGAAATCTAAAATACGTTAAGATACATCACTGCCCAAATATTTATGGCCCTCAGATTCAACAGTTCCTTATAGGCATTTTAGAGTGGATCTCATATAGTAATCTATAGTTTTTCCACCATTTCTGCAAAGCTGGGCTCTGGTATCCAGACATGTAAATCATGTGGTCTGAAGGATTACTCAGAAAACTGGCCCACCCATCCCGCTTCCAGGACTAACAAGGAGGTGGAGGCGCTGGAAAAAGAAACTGGATAGTGGGGAAGATCACAAAAGCATCCAGACATATCCACCGTGGCAAAAAGGCAGGAATGCACCTGCCAAAAAAACAGCGACACGAAACGGGCCCAAAAGGCACCGAGACGGCCACCGGATGAACCCCCACGCCCCTAGGCGAATTTCACTTCGTAAATTGGGGAAAAAAGGAAGGCTCACCGCGGTAGGTTCAGGAAGAGCACGAAGGGCAGGCAAGAGATGCGGGCTCATCTATATAGTTTAGAGATGTTTAGAGTTAATTAATGTGTTCCGCATTTGGGGCCGGTGACGCCACCCTTGTCGCCGCCACCACGCCTCGGCACCTTTCTGATGCAACACAAAGAAGCCAGTGATGACCAAGGCATGTTTTGCCTGCCCCAGGACTCGGGTCACCAAGAATCAAAAAACATCTGAAAACTGAGTCTGGAGTCCCCCAAAAAATGAGATTCCCCCAGAGAATCAGCTTCCACACTTCATCTTTCAGGTTCTATGTTGGTTTCAAGGAGGGTACGAGTACTTAGCAACGATATGCAATGATAAGGAATTCATTGGAACCCTCACCCACCCAGAATCATCTACACTTTCAGTCGCCACCAGAATCACTCCTGTGCCAATGGGGATCCCCCGTTCACCTTCACTTTCTACCACGATCTCAGCAAACAGAACAGCGTCCCAAAAATGCAAAAACAGCTTCGATCCCAACACTGACAGGTCAAGAACAACAACTCAGGGAGAGGGATGCAGAAGAACCCCTCTAGCAAGTAGCAAACAAACCGGAAGGCAATGGAAATCTTTTGACCCTCTATCCCCCAGATCATCAGAGAGGCAGTTCCTAGTCTAACTTCAGAATTGAACTGTAACAGCTGTACTTTAGTTCGCTCTTGAACACCTGAGATTTTGCTGTACCACGTGAAATAACCAAAGTGTAAAGTCCCATTTCCGACCGGTAAAATATTTCCGACCGGTAAAATATGCCCCTGTTGGTACTGGGTCCATCTATACAAAATCAGCAAAAATCATCCAAAATCCAAGATGCAGAAACCCCATCAAACCCCCAAGGTTGTTTCACGCTAGAAACTGGCCAGGGAGCCCCTGGTGTTCCCGGGCACCTTCTTGAAAACGGTCACCGCTTCGGACAGACTGGGATAAACCCCATGTTCCACCGCCTACCGGGGTGAGATATGGTGAGATCAAGGAGTTCTTGGGATCATTATTTCAGTAGGGCTCAAAATGGTTGAAGATAATGTCTGAATGTATCCAAATGCGCAACACTGTCCAGGCACTATCAGCCACTGAACAGTGAAGCATGAAGATTCAACATCTCCCAAAACAAAGTTTACTGCAAATAGCAGGAACAGCACATGTTAAGCCCTGGCGGTTCAAACTCCGAACGAGGCAAGTGGATGAAAGTGGATCGTCAGCCCAAATGTGGATGGTAAAATACAAGTTTGAGATCACCAAGCAGCAAGAGTCTGCTGGTTGATTCTTATCTCATGGTTCCGGTTTGTCTCTGGCATTCTCTGGCTATTTTGCTGTTTAGTATATGTTGTTTTCTCGATTGGCTGTCCGTTTGTGTGTAGTTCCTTGCTTCGTTCCGCAATTGCTTCCTTGCTTGCTTGGTTGGCTCTTTGAGGGTTTGTCTGAGTGTTTGTAAGTTTGTAATGTATTCGGATGTCCTTGTGGTTGCTGTGCTCCGCATAAACTAGAGATTCTCCCCCGAAAGGCACATGGGCGAAGAACTCAAGTGAGCAATGTCAAAAACTGATTGGAAAATCCTCAAAAAAAATGAATGTTGCTCGTGCAATTTTGAATTAACGGATTATGACAATCTAGAGAGAGAGAGAGAGAGCTTGATACAGATAGAAAGACGATAGAAAGACGGTGTAGCGTAACCCCCTTCTAATCATCAAACATTTCAAGTGCTGAAGTCGGGTTGCCTTCTGATAGATCTTCTCGATGTTACGACCTGATGCACCGTGGAGTGTTCTCAGCCCCCAGCAGGTATTGTTGCGTGCGACCTCCCGTCCTAACTGTCTGAGGCTGTCCAAATTAACTCCCGAATCCTAGCCCAGTTCTTAAAGAAAAAACACAAAGGTCAAACAAGGCCGTGTTGACCACAATGAACAATTCAGAATTGTTTGAATCTATGTAACAAAGAAATACCACAAATAGCATGCGCGAGACAGGCCTTCAAATACAATTGCATAGTTCGCATTTGGCCACAACTCAAAAAAATACCCCGAACATACTCAGGACATATTGACGGTATATCGCAACCGGATGCAACCATACACAGGACCTATTGACGGTATATCGCAACTGGATGTACAAACACGCATCTTCAGACAACTTCAGTGGCTTAAATCAACCCAAGCAATACGCTGCGCATCCTCTGCCAAGTGACCACAGTAGCTACCACTGTACTGGAAACCCTTCGCAAATTCTCCATCTGCACTAGGTCCCACCTGTGCAGGAGGCCGGTGGGGTGGAATGCAAACTGGCTACGGCTTTGAAAATCGGGCACGCTTAAATTTAATCCATCAGATCTATCATGATCTATCATCATCATAATTAGAATGGCTGTTTTCGGGATACCGTCCACGCTGACCCCAAGGACCACTTATTGCTACTGGACCAACAAGTACCCATTTCAGACACATATGTTTAGTACTCAAATAGAACCATCATCCCAATCAGGGATGAAGATACAAGGGACTAAACAATTACCACCGATGAACCAATCGAACATCGAAAGTTGCAGAAGCCTCACCAAGTCCACAGCACTCAATGGCACTCAAAGGATGTCAATGGGATTATCCAGTCAGCTGCTTTGAGTTACAGCATTTGCAACTATCCACATTGTCAGTGGGACATACACTAGGTTGAACAGTGTTGAACCCCGTCATTCCGTGAAATATGAGTTGCTTCGTAGTGATTCCAATTTGGGATTATTATGGATTATTACAATTCGATACAATTCGCAATATACAAATCAAACATCATCAAACAAGGATAGTCCAGGATAGTCTTGAACATTGTTCAATTGTTTGCGCAGGTTCCAACATTGTCAACACATAACCTGATTTTATTGACGGCTTGGTTTTCCATGGTTTTCCATCATCATGTTGGGAGACTTGTAGGACTGCCCGCAAGCTTCCCCATGGACACCAGGTGAGCCCCTCTCAAATAGAATCACAGATGGTTTAGGAGAGAAACTTCCGTGTTGCGGACGATGAACAAATTAAAAGAGGACAGAGATAGGACAGAGTAGAAAAGAGTAGTGTAGGGTAGAGAGAAGAAAAAGAAGAGTAGAGTCGGTTTACACTTTTTGGAGAAAGTATTTCACGAAAGTTTCACGTTTAATTATATATTGTGCAACTTTCATGGGAAGTCTCGCACAAAAGCTCCGTTTTCACAACTTCAAGTTGCCGTGTTTGGAAGACGTCTCCCACACAAGCCCTGCTTGTACCACTTCGACTTGCAGTTTTGGAGGACACCTCGCACGGAAGCCTTGTTTTGCACAATTTCAACTTGCAGTTTTAGAGGAAGTCTTGCATGAAGGCTTCGCTTTGATAATTTCAACCAGCAGTGTTTGAAGTAAGTCTCGCACGAAATGTGCTTTAGAAAACTAGTCCTCGGAAGATGGATGGGAAAGGTTTGCTGCGACGGTTGCGCGATGGTCGCCGCCATCACCTGACCCGCAGTGGAACTGTGGTTTCGAGGGTTTCGCAGTGCTTTGATTCACACGTTTTTCTACAAGTATGGACTTTTGCAACTCCATGCTTGCAATTCGCATTGGAGTCCATTGGGTCTGGATGCGTCAATATTGCTCAGTGGTACTGCTGGGCACTTTGCTATGCATCCCTCTGCTTGCAAATCGCATAGGAGTGGCTGCATCAAAGCGACAGTTGAATACAATTGAAACATATGTATGCGCGATGGCTTCAAAATCGTACTTTTTCTGCTTTGGCGTCGAGATCCGATTTGGTAGCCTAATTGCTGTGTTCAGGTGTTTTTCCCCACATCTTTGTGTGGGGTTCTTGTTTTTGATTCTGTATCCCGGGTTCTTCCCCGCCTCCTCCCGCCTCGCGCCGCCTCCTCTTCACACACATCTTTCACACACCATCTTTGTCAACCATCTTTGTCAACCATCATCTTTCACACACCATCTTTCACACACCATCTCTCACACACCATCTCTCACACACCATCTCTCACACACATCTTTGTCAACCACCAGCTTTCACACACCATCTTTCACACACCATCTTTTACACACACCATCTTTCATGTCAACCATCTTTGTCAACCACCATCTTTCACACACCATCTTTTACACACCATCTTTCGTTTTCCACCTGGCGTGGCACTTGGCGAATCTTGGCGACGTATACCTTCGTTTTGCGTGGCGGGCGTGGCACTTCTGGCGTTGGGCTGGCTCTGGTGGCGCGCTTGGGCCGGTTTTGGTCGCCGGTGGCGCCGTGGCACTTTGCATGGCAGGCGTGGCACTTGGTGACATCCACCTTCGTTTCGCGTGGCAGGCGTGGCACTTGGTCACATCCACCTTCGTTTTGCGTGGCAGGCGTCGCATTTATGGCACTGGGCTGGCTCTGGTGGCGCGCTTGGGCCGGTTTTGGTCGCCGGTGACGCCGCGGCACTTTGCGTGGCAGGCGTGGCACTTGGTGACATCCACCTTCGTTTCGCGTGGCAGGCGTGGCACTTGGTCACATCCACCTTCGTTTTGCTGGCAGGCGTGGCACTTGTGGCATTGGGCTGCCTCCGGTGGCGCGCTTGGGCCGGTTTTGGTCGCCAGTGACGCCGCGGCACTTTGCGTGGCAGGCGTGGCACTTGGTGACATCCACCTTCGTTTCGTGTGGCAGGCGTGGCACTTGGTCACATCCACCTTCGTTTTGCTGGCAGGCGTGGCACTTGTGGCATTGGGCTGCCTCCGGTGGCGCGCTTGGGCCGGTTTTGGTCGCCAGTGACGCCGCGGCACTTTGCGTGGCAGGCGTGGCACTTGGTGACATCCACCTTTTTTGCGTGGCAGGCGTGGCACTTGTGGCATTGGGCTGGCTCTGGTGGCGCGCTTGGGCCGGTTTTGGTTGCCGGTGACGCCGCGGCACTTTGCGTGGCAGACGTGGCGCTTGGTGACATCCACCTTCGTTTCGCGTTCTTTCACACACCATCTTTTACACACCATCTTTGGCACCCAACTTTTACACACCATCTTTGACACTCCCTCTTTCACACACCATCTTTCACACACCACCTTGTCACACACCATCTTTCACACACCATCGTTGACACCATTGTTCACACCACTTTGTCACACACCATCTTTCACACACCGTCACAGACCATCTTTCACACATCACTTTGTCACACACCATCTTTCACACACCACCTTGTCACACACCATCTTTCAAACACCATCTTTCACACACCATCTTTGACACACCATCTTTCACACACACACACTATCTTTCACACACCACTTTGTCTCACACCATCTTTCACCACACCATCTTTCACACACACACAACTTTGTCGCACACCATCTTTCACCACACCATCTTTCACACACACACACAACTTTGTCACACACCATCTTTCGCCACATCATCTTTCGCCACACCATCTTTCATACACCACTTAATCTCACACCATCTTTCACACACCACTTTGTCTCACACCATCTTTCACCACGCCATCTTTCACACACCACTTTGTCACACACCATCTTTCACACACCATCTTTGTCACACGCTCTCTTTCACACACAACTTTCACACACACCATCTTTCACACACAACTTTGTCACACACACACACACCATCTTCTTTGTCACACACAATCTTTCACATACAACTTTGTCACCCACAACTTTGTTTTACTTCTTGATCCTCCACCACCTTCTTTGTCTTTCCTTCCTTCCCCGTCCCCGCTGCAACATCTGGTGCTCATTATTGGAAGAAGTTGCCTTGTGGGGCTATCCGGTCCTTTAATTTTTGCACGGCGCTGAGAAGTCAGAGGCGTCAAGGGAAAGCATTGTGACTTCTAGGAAAAGTGATGAAGAGAAAGAGATGTGAAGAGAAACGAGGCTTCAAGGGAAAGAGATGTCAAGAAAGAGTGATGACAGGCAACAAGGGTACAGAAAAAAGGGCTGCGAAGACAAAGAGATGCCAAGCACAAAAGATGCCAGAGAGAAAGGGATGTCAAATGAAGACGGCAAAAGAAAGATATGTGAAGAGAAAGAGATGCCACGAAAAGACTTGAGAAAGGCCCCTCAGAGAAAGAGATGCCAGAAAAAGGAGATGAGAAGAGGAAGAGATGTCAAGTGACAGAGATGTCAAGAGAGAAAAAGAGATCAAGAGACAGCGATGGTTTAGACAAAAAGATGATTAGGCAAAGAGATGCCGAGAGGCAAAACTGTCAAGAAGGGACATGTCCAAAGAATGAGAATTCAACAGACAGAAATGTCCCTGGAAAGAGCTGGCATGAGAAGGAGATGCCAAGAGAAAGAGATGTCAAGAAAAAGAGATGAGAAGAGAAAGAACTGAGAAGAGGAATATCAAGAGCAAGAGACGGCAAAAGAAAGAGATGAGACGCGACAGACATGTCAAGAGGTCGTTTTTTTCAAGGCACTAGTGATCTCGCATACATCGTATACGCACATCCTTTCTTTTGCCCTTTTGGTCTTTAATCTCTGAAACTTCCACCGGCATCTTGCGCGTGTACCACTCGTATGCACATATCCTATACATCTCTTGAAACCCATCTACCAGAGGATACGGATTGGGTCAACCCAAAACTGGACTGTCAATACGAATAACCCAAAATATCCCAAACAATATATTGCTCGATGTCCTTTTTGTTGGTTGAGCCCTTCATGGGGAAACCAGCCTCCTCCAGGTATTTCCGATAGTCATCTGGACCTTCAGTCCGACAGCCGGTGCAGGACCGTGATAGGAGTCGCGTCTTAAGTGCGATAAAATCATGCACAACTTTATTGAAAAGAGCTATGCACAAAAGTGAAAATGAAATATTATATGTATACATCGATAATTATCGAAGGAAGTTTAGAAGTCAAACTTCCCACAATATGGACAGATGAAAAGCAGAGATGGGCAGAGGCAGAGAGAAGAGAATAGTAGAAGAGAGCAGATCAGGAGAAGAGAAAGAGTCAGAAGAAAGAAGATGCAGATGCGCGAAAAGGTAGGAAAGTCACGAAACACTATGTTTTTCCAATGATTTGTGGCTCCGGAGGGTCGAAAAGTAGGATCGCAAGCGGCGGGTGCGGAGCCATCTGGCCAGATGAGAGATGAACAATTGCACGCTGTTGTGGCGCGAAGCACATTTTGAAGTCAAAATGTACAAAATACACCAGGTTCAGATCACTTTTGGAAGTTGAGATGTTGAAAACGTTGTGGAGCGAAGCACATTTTGAAGTCAAAAGTGCAAAAAACTGACGGGTACAGAGCGCTTTTGGACGTTCAGATGTGCTTTCGCCTGGCAGGCGCAAGGGATTGTGCACCTTGTCAAAAGTGAGCCAAACGTGAGGGCGTGGGACATTTGAAGAGGACCTTCAAAGATGCATTTCGCGTGGGAGGCGCAGTACAAAAGACATGTTCAAGTTCATCAGAAATGTTAGGAGGTCAGGGCGCTGATTTCCTGAGAGGGGTTGCATTTTGGAGCATCAGATCTTCAGGTTTGCTGGGATGATTTTGCGTGACAGGTGCAGCACTTCGTATGACTTGGCATCACTTTTTCGTGGCAGGCGCAGTACTTTCGACAGGTGGACTGGAAAAATCGCAAAACGCAATGGTACGAAGCTGTTAGCTCTTCACTCAACTTTCCATTTTTGAAGGAAGTCGGCAGAAATGCATTGTTTTTGATGTTGTCAGGTTGAAAAATTGAAGAAGTCTCGCAGAAGTGCTTCGTTTTGATGTTGTCAACTTTGAAAAACAAGGAAGTCTCGCAGAATTGCTTCGTTTTTGATGTGGTCAACTTCAAAAAATGAGGAAGTCTCGCAGAATTGCTTCGTTTTTGATGTTGTCAACTTCAAAAAATGAGGAAGTCTTGCAGAAATGCAGCGTTTTTGATGTTGTCAACTTGGAAAAATGAAGAAGCCTCGTAGAGTAGCAGGGTTTTCAAGCTTGCAGATAGTCAGGTAGATAGACAGGCAGACAGACAGACAGACTGAGAGATACAGATAGATAGATAGATAGATAGATAGGTAGATAGATAGATAGATTAGGTAAATAGGTAAATAGGTAAATAGGTAAATAGGTAAATAGGTAAATAGCTAAATAGGTAAATAGGTAGTTAGATAGATACATAGTTAGATAGACAGATGAGTGAGATAGATAGATAGATAGATAGATAGATAGATAGATAGATAGATAGATAAGATAAGATAAGATAAGATTAGATTAGATTAGATGGGATGGGATTAGATTAGATTAGATAGGATAGATAGGTAGATAGATAGATAGATAGAAAGATAGATAGATAGATAGATTAGATAGATAGATGGATAGATAGATAGTTAAATAGTTAGATAGTTAGATAGATAGATAGATAGTTAGATAGATAGATAGCTAGCTAGATAGATAGATAGATAGGTAGATAGATAGATAGATAGATGTGTAAATAGATAAATAGGTAAATAGATAAATGGGTAAATAGGTAGTTAGATAGACACATAGTTAGATAGACAGATGAGTGAGATAGATAGAAAGATAGATAGATAGATAGATAGATACATAGATAGATAGACAGGTAGATAAATAGATAGATAGATAGACAGATAGATAGATAGATAGGTAGATAGGTAGATAGATAGATAGGTAGATAGATAGATAGATGGATAGATAGATAGGTAGATAGATAGAAAGATAGATAGGTAGATTTGATTAGATTAGATTAGATTAGGTCAGGTTAGGTTAGATTAAATTAGATTAGATTAGATTAGATTTGATTAGATAGATGGATAGATGGATAGATGGATAGATGGATAGATGGATAGATGGATAGATCGATAGATCGATAGATCGATAGATCGATAGATACATAGTTAGGTAGACAGATGAGTGAGATAGATAGATAGATAGATAGATAGATTAGATAGATTAGATAGATTAGATCGATTAGATCGATTAGATCGATTAGATCGATTAGATCGATTAGATCGATTAGATCGATTAGATAGATTAGATAGATTAGATTGATTAGATCGATTAGATAGATTAGATCGATTAGATAGATTAGGTAGATTAGATAGATTAGATAGATGAGATAGATGAGATAGATGAGATAGATGAGATAGATTAGATAGATTAGATAGATTAGATAGATTAGATAGATTAGATAGATTAGATAGATTAGATAGATAAGATAGATAGATAGAAAAGATAGAAAAGATAGACAAGATAGATAAGATAGATAAGATAGGTAAGATAGATAAGATAGATAAGATAGATAAGATAGATAGATTGATAGATTGGTAGATTGATAGATTGATAGATTGATAGATTGATAGATAGATAGATAGATAGATGGATAGATAGATAGATAGATAGATAGTTAGATAGTTAGATAGATAGATAGATAGATGAATAGATAGAAAGATAGATAGATAGATAGATGGATGGATAGATAGATAGATAGATAGTTAGATAGTTAGATAGATAGATAGATGAATAGATAGAAAGATAGATAGATAGATAGATAGATGGATAGATAGATAGATAGATTAGATAGATAGATGGATAGATGGATAGATAGATAGTTAGATAGTTAGATAGACGGATGAGAGAGAGAGAGAGAGATAGATCGATATATAGATAGATAGATCGGTAGGTAGG
Source organism: Cladocopium goreaui (assembly GCA_947184155.2). NCBI lineage: Eukaryota > Dinophyceae > Suessiales > Symbiodiniaceae > Cladocopium > Cladocopium goreaui. The sequence continues at coordinate 358,450 of CAMXCT020004702.1, forward strand.
TAGGTAGATAATCAGGGAAAGAGAGAGAAACAGAGCAAAAGAGAGAGAAAGAGTGAGAGAGATCAATCACCTTTGAGTCCATCAGTGGATTCGCTCTGCCATCCGTGAGTCACAACAACCAACCTCTCCTATAGGTTTCCTATTTTCGAAACTTCCGCCACCGCCTTGTGCGGTACTACTGGTATATTAGTGTGTGAGAGATCTTTCTTCAATACATTAATGATCATTAATGGAGTACGAGGTGAGAAACATGCATGATGTATCGGTGTGAGATGTCAATGTTAGATATGTGTAGATGTAAGACGCGTCGGCGTTGATGGTGCAAATGGAAGATGTGTACATCTGTGTAAATGTGCAGATATGATCAGATATATATGTCGGTGTGAGATCTGTAGGTGTTACAAGTGTATATAGATGTATATCAAGAGAACCCTTCGCATTGCCGCTCTGGTCTTGAACCATTACGATGCAATTACAACCAGTGCTTCGGGCTGGAACCTCACAAAAGAATATTGCGAGTCAGAAAATCATGTTTCACCAAGTGAGTTTGCTTAGATATGTTTAGCATTTTTTTTAGCCATGGTAGGATACCAATCACTGTGAAAAGTCCACGCAAATCAACTGAAGTTATGCTCAGCCCCGAGATCCTTTTTTTCGTGGTCCAACCTATTATATTGGATATAAATGGATTTAATATGTTCCAATTGGCTCATGATACTCTGCCCCATCTCCCCCTTAGAACCAAATAGAACCAACAAAAAGCATACCAAAACAACAACACCTGGCAACACCTCAGTGACCAGGCAACTGAAAACGCATGCGATCTCCATGGCTTTGACGCGGGCCGCCATTGCACGAGACCGCCGGGACCAAGGATGACCTGGAAATCACTGGATTTTTGCTACCCAAAGTCCAGATTTTTCACCTTGGGGATGGCTGGGGGATCATCTTGATACTGCCAGCTGCAGGGGCAACAGCAGAACGGCTGATCCTCGAATGGTCCAAGCTTATGACATCCAGCCTGATGACTCCACCCAGCTGAGCTCACGGTTTCTCATCCCTCCAACACTTCTTCCGGTTCGTAGAAGTCCTCCAATTTTGCATACGTAAGTTCATTCCAACTTCACCGGTCTTCACCATCTTCTATCTTGAATTTCTTTTGGGGGGAGCTTGTGATTGTTGGAAAACCTAAACTGTTCGGCCCAAAATTCCAAGTCCACCCACCTTTTATCCTGTACAGAGACTGTATGGGTTGCACTCCTAGATTTTGTTAGAGAGTGCTGGTTGCGCCGCCTCCCGGCATATTAGTCGCAGCTATAAGGGAGAGGAGAACGGAGGCACCACGATGATCCGACAGTGGGTCGCAACAAACTCTCGGCGAAAACAATGCCCCAAGATAGCTCGTGCCCTGATGATAAGTGATATACTAAATGCAAATGCAAATCAAAATGCTCTAGGCTCTAAGTACTTGAGTTGACCGTTACCAACTTACTTGGTGGGATCAATGCAAGCCTCGATCTGAATCGCAAGAATTCAGAAATGGATGGCGTCAGAGGACTCTGTGCCAGGGAAGTTGCCCACTGGGCGATGAAACATGATGAAGCCGTGGCCCAACCACGATGAAACGGATGCCATCAGCACGCGAAACGATACTACGGTTTGTGGATCCCGTCGCGAATTGTTATACAGTTGGACTAATTATTTGGTTGTAGGGAAGATGTGAAGGTTGTTTACTCACTCTTTTGATGCCTGTAGTTAAGGGTAGGCTATTGAAATGTTATATGATGTTGTATGTGTGTAAGTTCCTGTGCATTCAGGGTATCCTACCACTGTTTTGTCTGCGCATGGCTCAGAAATATGTACCTCCCAAATCGGAATGCTAGGAACAAAAATAACCTGGGAACACAGGAAACACCATGATGAAACTCTGCTGGATTGACAGGTCGCAATGTTCGTTCGCCCTGGCACAGAGTCGATGGTCCTCCATGGATCACGCCTTGAATCTGGTGATTCAGTGGCCGTTTTCCGATGTGAGAAACCACCACCGGACATTGGATCGCTGGTGCCCACCAGCTCACCAGGATGTGAACAAATAAATGAAGGAGATTGGATGATTTTGGTAAAGTATTTTTATGATTTGTTTATGTATTTTTGGGGTTGACCCATAAGAAGGAATTGTTGATGGAGGATTGACCACCCAAAATAGAAGGCTTGGCGTCTGGGAAGATGCTGTATATCACCAGGGGACCAAGGAGAAAACGAGGGAAACAAACCCTCATGAGGAATGAGTGAGCCATGGTAGTATGTGGGGGGCTCTTCAAATGGGGGATCCCCAAGTCACCATAGGTTTCAATACTGAAATGGTCTAATGACTTGGATTTTTTCGGGGGGTACCCTCCAGTTTGGGAAATCTCCACGTGTATGCCCTAACACGTCCCGGCTCCTTAGCAATCCATCGCGCACGGCTTGAGCTCCACTCTCTCAACGCCAAAAACGGCTACAATTCGCAGCTGCCGCATTGCGGTAGAGGCAGACTCGGCCATGGAGGACGGCTCAACATTCAAAAATGGGAATGCCCCAGGGCGGGACGCCCCAATCGCCATCGGGGACAATAAAATTCTGGGGTACCCGGCATGAGACAAACCCAACTGGACGACCTGAACAATGTACAGGTGCTGTGCGCAACTCCTATCACCTGCAATGCGCAGCAGGGACAATTTGAGCTCGCGAGAACCAATAACCCACTCGCCGGCGCATCGGCCATTACGGACCGGTGCAGATGGTCTCAACATGGAATGGCATCAGTGGTCATCTACAGTACCTCTCACCATACTGAGCTCTTTTCGATTTTGGAATAATCAGGGATTATAATGGATTATAGTGTTCTGTATTATATTAAATTATAATGATTATATGGGTTGAAGTGCAGAAAATTCATGAAAGGCCTGTGTGCTTGTTCGTCCAAGGGTACTGCCCGGAAAACAAAAGCGCTCTACACACCTCTACAAAGGAATCAAGAATCAGATTATGCTGCAATGAATTGGACATTTCGCGTCAAAGCCATACACCCAACAGATCTGCATTGCATCATGACTGGTCGGTCCCCTTGGTCCCCTTTTGTGGATCGATGTGGATCGGTACCCAGCGATGTGTCTACTTTGTTTTCAGAACCCGGCGAGTATGGATCTGGAGAGTCGCAAGATGGGAACGCATCGGTATTCTGCTGTGACCTCGTCATCCCTGTCCGGACAACTCAACTTCTTCGTCATGTCATGGAAGTCCTCAAGGTTAGCCTGAATCTTCGCATGGCATTCAGGAAAGATAGTGGTTCATAGTCCTTGAAACAAGGTGAAAGCCTTGTGCAATTTCTGCCTTAGATTAAGAACATATCCTTGCTGCAAAGAAAGCCCTGACATCAGCTACAGAAAAGCCAACAGTTTGTGGAGTCACTCAAGCAACACTGTGCAAGTTGCGTGACTTTTGATGAACGGAGTAATTAATTATTAATAGCACATTCAATATCCCAAAAAGGGGACCCAAATGATGCAGTACTAAACAAGTGTTTTGTTGCGACGTCTTTGAAAATTTTGGGGAAAGGTTATTAGGAATGATCCCTTTCCATATCTTTCTTACCCAAAATGATCCAACATCCCCCAAATACTCACAGATGATTTCAGCAAATCTTTTCCGAGGACTATGAAATGAAGACACCATTGTTGCAAGCAATCACATCTGATAGTTTGATCCCGTTGGAGCTTTGTGGTTGAAAAACCTGCTTCAACCCCATCGCAATATCCTGGCTGCGGGGATAAGCTGTAACAATGTGATGTGGATGGGCAGTGGGCACAAATGGCGACACTTGCTGATATCAAAGGATGGGCCGCTGTCGCTCTGCAGCTGCAGTCACATACCCAGATGGTATCCCAAATCCTTGACTTTGAAAGTCACTGCTCTTGACACATAGCCGGAGCCGCTCTATCTACCCCCTGAATGCTGACACACATTTTCCAGAGTTTGCACGAAAGCAGCCTGGGAGGCAGAGAGCATTTCAGGAAGTGAAGCAAAAACGAATTCCATGCGCCGGAGAGCACAGCCATGCAGCGCATGAGGCAATAACCAAGACGGACGCCCCCGCAGGCCCTGCAGGACATTTCTTTCTATCCTGATTGAAACATATTGAGACTTGCTATCCAGATCTATGAAGCACTTTAACACATGTCTGATCCTCTTCTATGAATGTAGATAATCATAGTATAGCAGGCCATTCTGTTTGGTTGCAATCCAGCACTTTGGGAAGGAAAAACGATACAGTACATCAATGAAACCACTGCAAAAAAAAGATCAACTTGGTAGCTTCACTTGGCGGAAGTACAATATAAATATATCAAGAATAAACAAAACAAAAATGGTGTGTATATTATATATATACACGCAATTAATCATATTATATATATTATATATAGGCAATTAATCATATATAATCATATTATATATATAAGACCGCATGCCTTGAATGTTGTCTCTAGTGACAGACTCTTTGTGTGAGGTCACCCTGATTCCACTACGCATTAGGTTATGTTCAGCAACTACTAGCGGCCTTGACCATCAAATTCACTTTATGCTCCGTCCAGCAACTCAAATAATCTAGCCCTGCAAAATGGAGCGGCTGAAAGAATGTATTCATTGAGGCTGCTCTGAACTGCCAAACACATATATATTATAATATATTTTTCTGCATCATACACTACGAGTAGAATTATATAGATGTTATATTACAAACGATGATATAAACATGATGTAACATGTATAGCCTACCTCTTCTTGAACTTCTTGACACATTCAATAAGTTTCCTACTGCTGAGATCTTGGATTTGTTTTTCTTCAGCATCCCCGTGGGGGAGGCCAACACTTCTGGGTAACTACTCAGCTCTGTCGTCCGGTCGTTGCAGGGAGAAAAAAAAACAGCCATGTCTTTTCATTGTCTTAGTCGTTGTGAAGCCATCCAATCTAACATGTTATGTTTGATCAGCCAGTTGATTGGTGGATGGGTTATACTACTTGGTTACTTCGAAAAGACTATAACCAATGATCGAGATGCCTGTTAAATAACCAGAATAATGTGATGGGATAAGGGTGTACATATTATGTATATATATATGTATGTGTGCATTTGTTTCATCGCTCATATGGATAGTGTGGCTCAAGAGGGTACCAATTAAACCGCAAAAATTGGCACTTGTGAAGGGCACTTGATTGCAACGCATTGAAACCATGAAAACGCATATCACATATAGAGCATTGTTCAAAACAAACCAGCAACAATCTGAGCCAACTGGTATATCTATACCATAAATTGATTTATACCCTCCGGGAATTAAACGTGGCCTGCTGCAAAACCCCCCATTTAGTTCGATGATTTTCCCAGCTATAAACCTCCATTTCGTTCGGGGATTTCCGGCAGCAAATCCCTAAGGAGACTGGCATGAAGCAAACCACAAGAAGGGGCTTCCCCGGGCTCAGGGACTCAGGGTGATATTGGTGGAAAGAAACTATCTTGACGAGCATCTAATCATATGGAATTGTGGAGATTTAATGACATATAAATATACAATAATCTGTATATATATGATATATATATATATATATATTATATATATATATATGATATATATATATATATTATATATATTATATATATATCGTATATATATATATATATATCACATATATATATATATATATCATATATATCATATATATATCATATATATATATATCACATATGATATATATATATGATATATATATATATATATATGATATATATGATATATATATATATGATATATATATATATACGATATATATATAATATATATATATAATATATATAATATATATATGATATATATATATATCATATATATCGTATATATATATATATATCATATGTGATATATATATATATGATATATATATATATATGATATATATATATATATCATATATATATATCATATGTGATATATATATATGATATATATATATATATATCATATATATATAATTTATATCATATATATATATATACATAGTTAAGTAAACCTAGAGAAATCTAGAGCTGGATGGGTAAACCAATTCATCACTCGGGGGTCATCTTGCACTCCTGTAGGAGGTTACTTGATGGCATTCCCATTGCTTTCCATGGCATTTCCGGAATGCCGGGCTCTCTTTCTCGTCTCTACTGGTCCCCGTGAAGCCAGGTAGTTTCAACTAGATTTTGCTCGTGAGAATCGACAAGCAAAAAGAACAACAAATGGGCATCGCAGAGCTACTGTTGTTAGTGAAATTGTTGGTTTACAGTATGATCCAAACATCTTTCAGGAAACCACAAATCTCTTCGCCAATACCGATTATATCGGTATGGCTCAAAAGTGACTATTGTTTTGAGTGGCTCTTCAATTTTGACCAATGCATACAGATATGACAAGATATGACATGACTAACAAAATCGATCAAACAACCATTTGACAATCATATTGAAAGGTCATGAATCCAGAGCGCTGCTCACATGTTGTAGTTCATCAACCCAGATTCAATCGAACACATCCAGTGTGCTCGTCTCAAATTTCGAGAATCAAAGGGAATCCCAGACGTAATATACTCGCACCCCCTGCATGCAACCGGTCTGATACGCAGATCAAGGTGCAACCACCACGCATTTTTGGTCATTGGCACCCACGGTTAGGACGGACGCTCAGAGTGAGAAGACGACCGTAGAGCCACCTGTGTGTGGCTGCACATCCGGAGATCCACCCACATCCCCCTACCAGAAATGGAACATTATATCTGCATAATTTACAATAATTCGCACCTCCTCACCTCGTCGTTAATTCGTATGTGCGACGTTTCACCTCGCCTCGTTAATTCTACTTTGGGGAATTACTGGGCTCGTTCCTTTACCTAACACATCACGGTGGTGCTCTTTCAAAAAACATACTTTTCAGAGGCTGAACAGTTTTTCTGGTTGGTTGGTCGCAGTTGCAATGCTTCTATCCGGTCTGCGAGTGCTGGTGCAGTCACACTTGCGAGCGCTACCCCCTTTGGGGATGTTCCCTGTGGACACTACCATGACCATCCCATGGCCATCCCAAGTGTAACTGCACCATCACTCGCAAAGCCATGGCGCACTGAGCCACCCTAACCCTCAGCCAAATGCTGTGGGGCCACAGCAATATGTCTGAATGTGTGAGAAAAAACTTTTAGCAGGCTGATTGTTTTTTTCTCCACCAGACTTAAAAGGAGCATGGCCACTGCAACCAGACAACCAGAAAAAACTGTTCAGCTTCTGAAAAGTTTTTTCTGTTCATTCCCCACTCAAAAGGTAAGCAAATAGACTCACCTCGTAGAAAGTGAATTAGCTAAATCGCCTCGTTAATTTGCTAAGTCTACCTCGTACCTCGTCTGGGCTCGCTCTAAATTGTGCAGATTATAAGGGGGGTTCCAAAAAAAACTGGGGGTACTACAAAATGGATGGTTTATGATGGAAAATACCAAAACAAAATGGGGGAAACCTCCATATTAATTATTGCAATATCAATTTCTGCGGTGTTCCACTAGAGCAATCACCCCAGAATAATGAAGGCCGATATGATCCAGCACTAAAGCAGGGGTCCTTGAAACGTCAAGTATGCAATATCAGACTGGGGTTGGAATTATGCCTAGCAAAAAGGGGGATCCCCTTTGAATATCGCTTACATTTAAAAACTCAAGAATGGATGATGCTGTAGCAAACTTTGTCTTTGTCTGTTTGGTTGGGAACGTTGAGCCATGTCCCACCCGACAATCTTTGTTACTGGAATCAACTTCCTGTTTGTGGGCTCTGGAAATCAAACAACATCAAACCACCACCGCTAACCCGTTCAAAATCAGTTGCGTGGATGATATCAGTGTTATCCCCACGTTTGATGCTTGTACTTGTACCAAGTACTTGTCACTTGAACATTTGAAAAAATATGAAACATGTCCTCAAGCCAGTATATAACAGAAGATAAAATGCATGCCCATACTATCCATACATAGAACTCTCGAGCATATCCTATGGCCAGAGATCTCTCCACATTTTTTCGCACCTGGGCCCAAAGCGTTGAAGTCAAGGCCATCCAACTGCGGAGGAGCGTAGCCGAGGTCCTTGAGCTTTGGAGCGCCGGCAGCGCTGGGCTCCCAATGGTTACATGAAGTGGGATTACATATATGGATTACATATATGGATTACATATGGACTACATGTGGATTACATATATGGATGACTATTTATACAACCAGGATATTCGCCAGGATTCCTTTTTTGGAGCTGGGATGATCCGGATCCAGGAAGTCACCTTGAACGAGGCGTGCAGCCAAGGCTCCAAAGTGTTTGGGCCTTGTTTCGTCAGCCTCGCCAAGGCAAGCAAGGCTCATCGACGCGGAAACATACGTATCAAATACATAGAAATCATTACAAATCATATCAAATCATGATATTCATGTGGATATCTATACTATAATTATATATATATAATTATATATAGATATAGATACATATTATACAATATTCAAAATACCATACATTATGTACTTATGTATACATATGTATTAAATAAACGTAACCAAAAAACGATCCCACGAGATATCGGCATGTTCCCCTTCTCGTATTGCTTAGGGCTTGTTCGGTTGGTGGACTCCAAGTGCTATCTTAAAGTAGGAAAGCCCACGCTTCGGATGCCCTCAAAATCCTCAAAATTGGATGGTCAGTACTGTTGCATGTTCGCCCCGGGACCTTATTTCAAACATAACGTCGGTACTCTTGAGTGTGGATGCACAAAACTGAACCATTGAGGCCTGTTCTACAAGAAACAACAGGATTCTTTTGTTTTTAAATGTGGGGTTTGGGCTTGGAGCTGGGGTTCCGTTCAGGGTCTGTGTTTCAACACTTTTTTTCAATCTATGGATTTCAAGATTGGATTGGAATTCAAGATTTGTATTGAGTGGTTTTGCGGATAACAAAATTTCCTGCGGACGGTTTGCAGCGTGTATCCCAATACCCGAACTATCAGAACCCTTCCACACCCCTTTATGTTTCTTAGGTCTTCAATTTTGGCATGTAGTCAAAAAATTCAAATATCCTCCAGCCAACAAATCTTGCAACAAGAAATCACCCATTTATAACACATGATCCATGAATTTTCGATTAAACATAACTGGTGGTTTCCCATATAGTGTTTCGGTTGCTATGTTTGATTCAGAGCCCAAAAGTCACATCAGAAGTCACGGGTTTCCTCCCTGCTGCCAAAAAACCCAAGAGGTGCAAGGCCAGGGGGGACCATCTTGTTGTGATGCTGCTTGTTGGGTTGTTTTCCTGCCTGCGCCAGTCCAGAAGAACAAGTTTCAAAGTCACCCTCCATGCCTGAAAAAAAACTGTCTGTGAGTTTGAGATTGGGCCATGATTCGCTCCCGATTTAAGGCTTCTCATCTCTCGCTTCAAGTTTCAGCTTTTCCAAGATCAAATGTCGGCTCCAGACACACTCTAAAGGACTCTAAAAGGGCCTTTGGAATCTTTTGCATTGGAGTTTTCTTGGTCTTGTGTCCTGGCAACCTCAGCTCGGGCGCGGCTCATCTTTTTATTGCTGAATTCAGCCACCACTCAGAAGAATGCCCCGTCATTAGGTGGACGAATGCAGTCGGTATGTACAAACCCCTTTTTAAAGATCAGGGTCCCATTCCAGAATTCGTGATTCAACCCATTAAACATGAGATTTCAACCCATCCCGGGAATCTCTGGGAACCTCCGGATGGAAATCATTCCAATCTGGAAATTCACCTGCCTGGTGGCTTCCCCCGATATGCTGGGGATCATCCAATGTCTGTTTGATGACACACAAAACTCCGACAAAGCAACTGCTCCAGGAAATGCATCAGTAAATCGTCACTGACCTGGGACGCAGGGACATGTGAACTTGGGGAAAAAGATACCTAACTCACCCATATTGGCAATGGAAAGCCATAAAGGAAACGGACTTTAGCAAGAAAATGCAGGTAGCAATGGCTAAAACATTACCAGCCTTATCTGCAAAACATTTGGGTTTGGCCAACAAACATTTGTCAAAGAGGGTGCAGAACTCTGGAAAAAGAACACTCAACCCAAGAAATATGTTTGTTTCTATATAAGCAAGTAAAAACACCTTCCAGAGTCACATGTGAGCTATGATTCCATGTTACTCGAATAGGGATTGTAACGGTGTAACATTCACCACTCACATGGAGTACCAAACTGGGGATGCATCCCCGAAGCATCGGCGATTTCGATGCTTTTGGTTGGTTTTTAGCCAAAATCAGAATTGAATATGCCACTTGTAAGGTCAGCTGATGTCAGCTGTAACATGTTCTAGATATAAATGATTATAACATATATATTTTAAATGTCTATAGTACGTGGACTCCGTGGACCCTAAGAATCTCAAAACCAGAGACAGATTGGGATCGACCAGTGATCGGAAAACCCTGATGTATTTGGTCAATGTGGTTGTCAAGAATAATTAAGGCAAGACGGAGGAGGAAATATATATATATATACGTATATATATATATATATATTTCTATACGTATATACATATATATATATATGAAAACATCATAAAACTGCCATGAATACCGGTGACTGAGTAACAATGCACAAGTTATGTAGTCATCCTTTGTTTTAAATGGTTCACTTTCATGATATGCAGCTGAAAAAAAATACGAAAGGACCCGTTTTTGGTGCACTCCAAAAGGCAAAGCTCTGGCATGCCAACTTCAATGGAACTTCTTGGTTGTTCACCTGAACCATTGGCCACAAGGGATGGCCCCATGGAGCACGGTGAAGTGCCACCAGAAACCCAGGAAAAGCATGGTAGAGCCGTAAAGCCTCAACAAAATAATAAAAAAAAAGCAAGTCAGCAAATCATCTCAAAAACTAGATTTCTGACTCTAAAGCCATCTTAAAATCCTTGAAATTCCCAACGGCCGCTGGATTGTCCGTACTAGGGGCCGCTGGACTGTCTGGTTGATCAGAAGTCCATTCAGCAGAACTCTAAAGCACCAGGCAACCAATGCGAATAAATACATGTTCCTTGATCAGATCGAAACACTTGGAATGTTCGCACAGCAATCGTAAACCCATCGTAAACCATCCCACAATTTTGCCAGTGTACATTATATTTACAAATAAAAATAAATGTGTGGACCAAAGGGTGGTTTATGATTGCTTTACGAGCATTAGCCATTTTGAACTATTGAACAGCATTTGACGCAGGGACCCATCCATGGGGACATTGTTCATTCCGAGTCGCAAAGACCAACGGCAAGGTTTCGTAGCTACTCATCTGGCCTCATTGCCACCCAGGGATACACGCTTGGGTCACCCGCAAATGCGGAAGTTGGTTCCAACCTGTTCCCAAAATACGAACGTGAACAAGTGGTCAACCAACGTAAATCATCACCTATGTGCCATGGTCAAAAGATTGTACACGTATATGAGGGTCATCCATCTCATAATGAAAATCCTTGCCAACAGGTATTATGTAAATGATTCTAAATCCCCAAGATGGGCAATTCACTAGAGAAAAAAAGACCATGGCACAAATCACAGAGAGAGGATAGAATAACTCTAGCAGCTGAACTCCGGGGGCTAAATGGAACCCCATGGAACAACCACACTCAAACAAGGTCGCACGACTAAAAATGACATCCTACTTGAAAATAGGCCCGACAAAAGCGTTGTTGATTACATACGTTTGATATTTGTTTGATGATGGAAGTCCCAGCTTGATGAAAATCTAGGGATTCCAAATTCCAAAAGTTCAACATGTTTTTCTTGACATCCCTAATTTGTATTAATTTGTTGAGGTTTCATGATGTTTCCACTCCCAAACGCCTAACATTCTGAGCCAAGGAGCAACACTTTGCGCAGAAATGAGCCAAGTTGGCCTCCAGCCCCAGATGCAGACCTGCCAGGCTTCAAACGCCTAAACTTCAAAAAAAAAAACATACCCTCCGCGAATCACACGTGGCAATGGAAAAAAACTTGAGTTATATTAAATAATATTAATTATATATATATAATTATATATATATATATACAATTACATGTAGTTGATGTTGCCATTGCAAAATTCAACCTCCGTTTATCAGGGATCTTCCGTTGCCACGTTTAATTACCACAGAGTAGATTCGACCTCCAAAAAAACGAGGGACCAAAAGTCATGGAAGAATCAACGCATCTAATCAAACACAGGTGAAATCAACGATTTGAGTCAACCCATGCTTTGGAAATACTAATGTGGAACATGTGGATATAACTGATATAACCATGTGGGCGGTAGACACCAGCAAACTGCAGCTAAGGCCGTGATGGTGATAGTGGTGATGATGATGATGATGATGATCATCATCATCATCGTCATCATCGTCGTCATCGTCATCGTCATCATCATCATCACTATTATTGTGGTGAATGTGAGAATGCCGACAATGATGTTCATAACAATGCTCATGATGTGTGTGTGTGTGTGTCATTATAATTATATAATATTATATATTGCTATCATTGTATAGTCATGTAGTCAATATTATTTTACTGTGGCTGTGATGATGGTGAAGACACACGAAAATATAATAATGAGGATGATACATATTGTTGTTCATGATGTTGTTCATGATGTTGTTCATAATGTTGTTGTTGATGACGTGTGTCACTATGATCATGATGGTGGTAGTGCTGGTGTTGGTGAAGTTGAACAACTGTCGTGGCCGTAAAGATCAAAACAACGTCACAATGACTGTTGTGCTGTTCAGATATATAGTGATGATTGAGATTCTGGCAACGGTACAAGATGCTACAAGTATGGCAAGGTTAAGTTTCTGAGATGCTATACATGCTACAAGATGCTACATGATGCATTTGCAACCAAGGGAGGGAGCAGGCAAGCAGGCACCATTGGGATTTCAGCCCAACTCATGGTGCTACAATCTTCCCACGTTTGAAGTTGTTAAGCCAGTGGGGAACTGGCTTGTTAGAATAGTCAGTCTACTGTACTCCCAACACTCACCAAGGCTTCAAAGTCTCAAACAATCTTATGAATCTGGGTAGATTAATGTAGATGATATAACATTTCGTTGAAATGCGGCCATTTGGGGATGATTCCCAGAATCCAATTCCCATGATTCCAGGGTTCGGTCACAGTGACCTTCACGGACGTCCGCCACAGGAACTCCTGGAACTCCTGATGACGGGCGGACGGGCGGACGGGCTGAGGAAAGCCGCCTTCCAACATCTTCCAACCTCCATGACTTGCAAGGTCTATGTTTAGGTCTATGTTCCGGTCTAGGTTTAGTTGGATTGTAGTGTATGGTATTGTACCCACCTGACCTGCCTGGAGGGGGGCTGGTAGGGTTTGTCCCTATGCTTGAAACATTGGTGGCTACCACCATTGGAGATTTTCACCCCAGCACCATGGCAGCTTTAGGAATATATTGGGACCTGAAAACCTGACAGTAACCCAGGACTTTGTGCAGAGAGCATCAGAAATTCAAGAAATGGCTATGAATCAAACCCCTGGCACCCTTCTGTTGAAACCCAAACAGCTATTGTAGTTAGCATGGATGCCCATCCCACCAAAAAACATGTGGAAATTCAAGGAAATTCATAGGTTTTGACCCGCCCCCGAATCTCAACAGAAGGACTCTCTTGTCAGTGTTGAGACCGGGCACCTGGTCATCAAGATTCTGCAGCTTCCCATCATAGGTTTTCTCCAAAATTGGAAGCCCTTTCAGAAAATGTTTTCTCATCATCTACCATTCCTTTTCAACCAGCCCACCATAGCCCACCATCTATTCCTCTTTCAGGGGTTTCAGGGGCTCACCGCTTCGCTCCGCTCCGCGCCATGCGCCTGCCAAGCACTTCATCACTCGAAAGCAGAAGTTGCACTCCTCGTGGGAGATGAAGTTCACTACAGCCAGCTGCTTCCAGGGAAGATGAATGAAGTTATATGGCCGTTGAGTCGCCTGGGATGGCTTGAACGGAGAGATGCGGATATATCTGATGATTTTCTGATGTATATAATGATATGTAAAGATTTCTGTAAAACCCGAATGTCAAGCCTCACGAAATAACGTGGTAAACCCAATGACGAACCCGAATCAATTTTGTAGAAAATCTTTGGGGCACTGTAGCCCCAAAATTTGGTGAAATTCAAACAAATGAAATAGTATGAGTTGAGCAAATCAGTCTGCTTTTTGATTATGGAGATTCCCAGGGACGTTGTGCCTAGAAAAATGCTAAGATGCACACTGCTAGTCTGACTGGGTTTCATTCCAGAGCATTCGAGAGCTCATATGCCTATGTCCGCGCAAATTTACAGTACATAGTACATCCGATACATCTGTAAGTTCCCTCCTTTTTTTTGACCAAATGATTCAGCCGTAGAACTTAGAGACAGCGGCTTTCTGATCTCAGGGATTATACTCCCAGTCGTTACCGTCTGACAAATTCAGGCTTCAAAAATCAGCGGCCCATCAATCACAAAAACCACTCTCCACAATCATGGTTGCCATATGTTGCCATGTCGAAAACATTCCGAAACCACCTTGGTTTGGCTTTGATCTCTATAGTTCGTCTATGTTCGTCTAGTGTTATGTCTAGTTATGTCTAGTTGCTGTGGATTCAAATGGTTTCACCCCCCTAATGCAGGAAAGCTGGTTTTGAATCACCAGGCCCCAGGTCATAAATGTCATTCCTGAAGCAGGTGGTTCAATGAGAAAAAGTTATCTGAAGCATATGGAGCTCACAGGATATCCACAAGATCCTCGGCTATCAGCAAGGGCGGCATCATTCACCAGAAATTGGGGACATAACATAACCGATGATCTTCATTGATTCCATATGAATAAGGGGATGAACATCCATAGCAACCAGCTATTTTGGTGTTCTGAAGGGAGATGACCAACCTAATGTGGTCAGCCATACACCGTGCCAGTAACCAACAACCTTGGGGTCATGTTCAATCATCCCAAAATTGGGTAAAACGTATACCCACACTCCAATTGGGGATGGCATATTGATGGGTTTACATGGGTTTACCTCATTGCATAGAATAATCAACTACATGTCTGCATAAAAAACAAAAAACAGATTGGTGCACTCAGGTAGACAATTCAGATTCTGGGTGACGCAAAAGGACATCACTACGACCTCACTGTAAACGACGGTTAGGTTTGGGAACCCCCAAATCTAGATAAATTTCAGAGTAATTTGTTTATCCCCTTCTTTCAGGGTAGTGACCTATCATCATTCGGCTAAACTGGAGATAGATTGGAGAATGTTGCTGGTACTGTGCCAGTACAGACTATTGTTGATGACATAGACCATGGTTCCAGCTAAGGCCCACGTGTTTACAATAATTCGTTTGTGATTATGTGTTCATATGGTTTGCTGATTTCCGATCAGTGTATACGTTGTAAAATGTGTATATATAAATACATTTTTAAAAAAATAATAATAAAATAAATACATGCATACATACATACAATACTTACTTACTTATTTACTTACTTACTTACTTACATTACGTCACATTACATTCCAATACATTGCATTACATACAGTATTACATACATTACATTACATTACATTACATTACATTACATTACATTACATACAAAACAAAACAATACAATAAAATACATTGCATTACATTAAATTACATTACGTTACATTACATTACGTTACATTACGTTACGTTACGTTACATTACATTACATTACATACAAACATACATACATTACATTACATACATACATACATACATACAATACTTACTTACTTATTTACTTACATACATACTACATACAATACTTACGTCACATTACATTCCAATACATTGCATTACATACAGTATTACATACATTACATTACATTACATTACATTACATACAAAACAAAACAATACAATAAAATACATTGCATTACATTAAATTACATTACGTTACGTTACATTGCATAAAATTACATTACAATAAAATACATTGCATTACATTACATTACATTACATACAAACATACATACATTACATACATCATACATACATACCATCCATTCCATTCCATTACATTACATTACGTTACATTACACTACATACATACATACATACATTACATACATACATACATTCCATTCCATTCCATTCCATTACATTACATTACATTACAGTACATTACATTACATTACATACATACATACATACATTACATACACTACAAGCATACATAGATATATATACATACATACATGCATACATACATACATTACATTACATTACATTACATTACATTACATTAATTCATACATACATACATACATACATGCAAACAAAGCATACCATAGCATATCAAAACAAACCAACACATAACATACCATACATACATTACATTACATTACATTACATTACATTACATTACATTACATTACATTACATTACATTACATTACATACATACTTACATACTTACATACTTACATACTTACATACTTACATACTTACATACTTACATACTTACATACTTACATACTTACATACTTACATACTTACATTACATTACATTACATTACATTTCATTACATACATACATACTTACATTACATCACATTACATTACAATACAAAACAAAAATACATTACATTACATATTACATACATTTCATTACATTAAATTAAATTACAAAACATACATACATACATACATACATACATACCATTACATTACATTACATTACATTACATCACATTACATTATTACATTAAATTATTACATTACATTATTACATTCTATTTTTACATTACAAAACATTACATTACATTAATACATACATACATACATGCATTACATACATACATACATACCATACCATACCATACCATACCATTACATTACATTACATTACATTACATTACATTACATTACATACATTACATACATTACATACATTACATACATACATACATACATACATACATACATGCATGCATTACATACTTACATACTTACATTGCATTATATTACATTGCATTACATTTCTTTACATTACATTACACTACATTACATAGCTAAAAATCAAATAACACAACAAAACATAGATACATACATACTTACCTACCTGCGTACGTACATACATACATTACATTACATTACATTACATTACCTTAAATTACATCACATTACATTACATTATATACATACATACGGTACATACATACATACATACATACATTACCTTACCTTACCTTACCTTACCTTACATTACATTACATTACATACATACATGCATCCACACATACATTCGACATTAAAATTCCGAATGGCAAGGTGTTTAATGTAGTTTACATACTTCCTTTGTGCTGGCAACCTGCCTTGGTTCGGTTTTCATCAAACTTCCTCCCCGTAGCCCAAGGATGTCCAAGGTGCGATGCAAGAAAAGAACAAAGTCCTGGCTTCACCGGTCCCAACCCCAAAAAGGGCAGCTTTAGACAAGCCACAACATACCAGAAATGCTTGGTGGCATTAACACCATCCAAAAAAAGGCGTCGATTAGGGACCTGAAAAACAACAACAGAAACGAACCTTTTCAAGACACAAACAGAACAATCATGTTCCAAGCCATTCATTTGTTTCATTTTATGTTGGGAGCCAACCGACCATGGTGTCACAGCTTGCTGGTAAGCCACAAAATTAAAACCACCGGCGGTTTGCTGTGGCATGTCCACCTCGCGACGAAGCACTTCCAGCCTGATTTCTTCTTCCCGGGGGTTTGCTCTGGCATGTCCACCTCCAAACCCCGACAAAGCACTTTCAGCCTGATTTCTTCTTCCTGGGGGTTTGCACTTCCAGCCTTATTTCTTCTTCCCGGGGGTTTGTTCTGGCATGTCCACCTCCAAAACCCGACGAAGCACTTCCAGCGTGATTTCTTCTTCCCGGGGGGTTGCTCTGGCATGTCCACCTCCAAGCCCCGACGAAGCACTTCCAGCCTCATTTCTTCTTCCAGGGGGTTTGCTCTGGCATGTCCACCTCCAAACCCCGACGAAGCACTTTTAGCCTGATTTCTTCTTCCCGGGGGTTTGCTCTGGCATGTCCACCTCCAAACCCCGACGAAGCACTTCCAGCCTGACTTCTTCTTCCCGGGGGTTTTGCTGCGCCCGAGAAGTAAATGCTGTTTGAAAGAAAGAAGGCCCCAAAGCATTTAATTTATTTTTTTAATGTGGAACTTGTGCGCCGGTCCGCGGGCTAATCCGTAAACCGCTAATCCGTAAACCGGGTAATCATTAAGGACTAACTTGGATCAGGCTAGATTGCCTGCATTGATTGCCCTCACAAGATCGGCAAAAACGTGCATGGCCTGCCGTATTCAGTAATCATTGCCATATCACTATATAAGGACATATCAGGCATCCATCAAATTGGAGTTCAAGAGTATTGAGTGAACAAAACAACATGTGTGTGGCAGTGGTGGTGACCAACAAACCCTTCGGTCCTACGCCCCAGCAAAAATGGAGGTAAGTGCCTGTTCGCTCAGGTTGTGAGGTGTCCCCGCCATGGTCCAACCTCCCCACAGCTTCCTCTGGGGTCAACTTGCACGACAGCTTGAAGAGGATGGAAGTGGCGTTGCTGGACAACTGACTTTCGTTCACGCGCTGGCGCTGCTCAGAAAGGGTAGCGACCACCGCATCAAGCATCGCGACCATGATAGGCAAGGAGGGGACCCTACGAATGATCACAACGAGTTCAAGCAAAGGAAGGCTGAGGTGGCAGAATTCGGAAGGCGGCGAGTTTCAGCCCAAAAAAATATCTAATGAATCTCATGATTCTCAGACGATTCTCATGAATTCACTAAATCGGTCTAGTGTTCTCCTGGATCCAGCATGATCCAGCTGATTGTTGCCATGACATAGGTCATATACCTTGGATCCAGGAGCCAGCCATGAATGACCTGGGTGATACCACTGAAAAGCGGAGAATCCTTTGGGACGATCACAGCGTGTTTGATAATATCATCAACAATAATGATCAAGAATGAACAGTATGAATAAATGAATATAAATGAATATATATATGTATATATATACGTATGTATATGAAGCATTTGATCATATTTGATACCATGGGGCTAGTGTCACCACTTCCCTTGCTAGTTGCCTCCAGCTCAACAGCCCAATCCAGGTGCCGTCAGGAGTTGACCCTGCACAGGGCCACAGGTCATTCCGAATTATTCGCTCCCAATTTTGATATCCCACTTGGTAGATTTAGTAAGTGGGTAATACGTGGTCTAAATTGCTACCCATTTACTAAGTTTACCATACTGCTACCCATGAAAATTTGATAGTCACACATTGAAAAATAGTCACATGGGTGATCCACTTCCCGGGATGCCCAAGTTGGTCACCACAGCAGCGATCTTTCACAGCTGCACAACTCCGCGGCACGGGTTTGAACGCAGCTCACCTGGCATTCCAGTTCTGGAAGAGGTTACATCCCTTTTTCTGAGGGAAAAATAGTTACTAAAGCATCCCAAACCATCATCTACTGATGCAACTAGGATCAACATAGATCAACTAGGCAAGTTGGGTGCTTGAAACAAAAAAACACCAACACTTGCACCTTTCCCACTTGAAGAACCATTTTCCCAGGTCATTGCGACCTAGAACGTTCAGAACATGCTGAAGCCCAAGGATTCCCTGAGCCAACTTGCGCAAATACACATTGGAAGGGACAAAAATTATATGAAACTCTTGATGAAAACTCCTGCAAGCACCTTCGCAGTGCCTCTGGCTCTCGACTGAGTGGTTGAGCTTGAGAGTGAAGATGGTCGAAGTTCATGTGTTGCTCATAAGTAAATGGAATCAACACCCACCCCTCTCACGGGTGATTGAGATTCAGTAGTTCAGATGAAGTAGCATTAGCATGTCTTGTAACTTCTGCAGCGGGCCCAAGCAATTATGTTGGCTAATCATTCTATGTTTAGTGGCTTAGTGCCTTAGTGCAGAATATTATATATATAGTATATATTCATTCCCTTCCATTCCCTTCCATTCCCTTTCATTCCATTCCATTCCATTACACGTTCAGCAACATTCATCATGCAGTCCCCAGACCCGGTGTTCACATTGTTGGCATGCACTGTGAAGCGTCGTTGTTGCTGTATGATGGATACAGAAAACCATCCTACCAAATTTGCCTGGCAAATTGTGCCTGTTCTGTCTTTTTTGGGGATCACTATGTACATATATATATATACATACATACATACTTATTAGATAATATATCATGAAATTTGCAAGTTTTCCTGGAAATGTTTGCAAGAACAGTAAACCCAAAAAATCTCATGGTTTATCACATTTTTCCCTGGATTCGCTAAATGTGGACATAAAAGGGGAATCACCCTGGACTTCAATATCCCCTGTCTCACCTTCACGACTTCACGCAGCACTCCTCGTCGGTGCTGCCCTGATGGTGTTCCGCATTGGGCCGGTGTTCTAAGCCTCGGCATCCGAACCAACTGGGGATGGTACAGCGGTTTCATGTACGTCCTGAAGTCTAATTCAGCTACATTCTGATCAAGCACAAAAAACACCAATAACCAGGAATCACCACAATATCCAATCAATATCCATCTAATATCACAAATATCAAATAGCCAATAAATATATCACAAACATTCACTATCCATCAATATCTCCCAACGGGGGGGGTGGCCTGCTTGCTTGTCGCAGCAGTAGTCAGAGCACAGGAGCGGATCGTAGCATTCAACCTCGGAAAAATGTCGTTCATTGGATAGGCTTGAGGGAAGATCGACACCTTTTTTTCCCAGAAGACCATTTTTCTCAGCATATTTAAGGGGGTTCCTGCAAATGGTCCCTTCAAAACCGGGGGACCCAGATTCTCGATGGGGCAATACAAAAAGGCGTATGGGTCCGCTGAAAATAGGGTACAGTAAACAAAAATACTATCTTTTCCCTATTAAGATACCATGTATACCATTTAGGGAGTATACCGCAATTTGAGACACAACCGTACCTAAACTCTTCAATGGCGTGTTCTGGCGATGAGACGCGTCTGGTTGCACATGTTACATCATACCTCGGTGATCTTTCTGGTTCTGGAAACTGATGCTTAAATTGTTGCAACTCCCAAACTGAAAATAAACAACTGAGGATATGATGGGACTATGGGATATATAATTCCCCTTGCTACCCACTACTAGCCTTGCAGTGAGATCGATTGAAATCCATGAGCCTTGACAAAAGCGCGCCTTGACAAATCAAGGGCTGGATAGCCACAAATAGAACGATCATAGGATATCAATAAATACAGCCAAGTAGAGTTCCAACTTAATAGGGATTTATCATAAGAAACCTGATGGTAATAGTAAGAGCAGCAGCAAATCACACTCACGATAATAGTAGTACTACTTTAAAAATAGCAATGAAAATTCATATTTTGGGTTCATGAAAACCACCAACCAACAATAACAAGTGGTCACCTGATGCCCACATGGCTATTGGTAAATGACCAAAAGGTACACAGTTTCGAAAAAGTGTTCAAATATGTTAAAATCCCATGAAATCCCCATTAAATACCCATGAAATCCCATTTGAAAACCATCAGATGGTACACCTTGGCGCTTTTCTCCCTGGATCAAGTGTTCACCACGTGACATCGGTGCTGCCCTTGGCGCTGGGATCCTTCTTCCTGCGCTCTGTTTCAGAACCGGGCATTTCTAAGGACTGGTCCTGAGTTTGCCCTCTCTCTCTATGCATATGTACAGCACCCCCTAAATAGATAGAAAAATTGGAAACCTGGGGAAATTTGGAGGAAACATATCGATACTATCGATACATATACATATGCATAGATATAGTATGATATAGTTTCCAACTATACATATTTGGGAAACATAATCTATACATATCGATAGCATCAACTCATAGGCGTCTTGGAGTTGCCGCCTGGTCCAGCGGGTGGGGTGGCTGGTGGTGTACTGGCTGCAAAAGATGGGCATGCAGCACTCCTGAGATCAATGGGTCCAGCTGCGCAGCGATACCGGGGATACCAAGGATAGATCAATGATCCCATGACATTCATCCGTGGAATACTTGGGAATACTTGGGAATTATAGACTCTGTAGAATGCATTGAATATTTATCAACATTTATCATTTTTTATCGATGACCGTATGGTTCGAGAACGGGGCTTCCATAGTCCACTCAATGATCCTGTCCGTGGTGGTACCTCCGAATCAACTCCTACAGCAATCCGGGGCTGAGATCTCAAAGGTGGCTAGTTTTGAGCGAAATCCAGCTACATCAAGAGTCTGGCAAAAAAAAGAAAACCCGTATTTCCTACATTAAATATACTGGTTGGTGGTTTGGTGGTTTCAACCCCTCTGAAAAATATGAAAGTCCATGGGAAGGATTATCCCATATATATTATGGAACATAAAAGTCATGTTTGAAACCACCAACCAGTATAGTATTTCCCATATTTCTATATGATTCCCATGGTATTTCCTGAGTCAT
Organism: Cladocopium goreaui; assembly: GCA_947184155.2. Taxonomy (NCBI): domain Eukaryota; class Dinophyceae; order Suessiales; family Symbiodiniaceae; genus Cladocopium; species Cladocopium goreaui. The sequence continues at coordinate 381,088 of CAMXCT020004702.1, forward strand.
TCGGAGAATCAGCCAGGTCATGGTGCCTCGTTGGTGCTTCCCTGCCACTTGTAGATGTTGGTGTCCACACGCTTGTACCTATGCCGCAAAAGGGCTGCAGTCGGGAACTCCAGAACTCATCCAGATCTGTATCAGTCAATGAGTCATCTCAAGTATACTTATATTATATTATATTATATTATATGATCTTATATTATATTATATTATATTATATTATAATAAATTAAATTATATTTTATATTATATTATATTATATTATTGCGAATTGGGCATAGGTCATTGATCAAACTTCCTGTCACCATATGGTGGCTCAAGCTGGGGATCGCCGAATGGCACTTGCGCCTCAGGTAGAAAATAGGAGTGATCTGCTGAGCCCGCTGCCACTGCATCACGCAGTGGTAAAGGAGTTGTGGCAACGATCCAGGGAATTTCTTGCCTCGGTGCTGTCACATGGCGGAAGAGGTTCCCTTGCCGAGGGATGAGAGTTCAGAAGAACCCAATGGAGATGGACCTGGTGCTGCAGGTGGCGACCCACCGACACCCGGGTCAGCGGGACGAACGGCTGGACGACGATCAGATTCGTCGCTTGGTCATGATCCATGGGAACGACAAGACCCATGGTCCGCTGGCCGTGATCGAGGTCGCGATGTGCGAGCGCCTGGACATCCTGGACTAGAGTCCGAGTTCATGCAATTTCTCCAGTGGCGTTCTCAGTCAGGAGCTGGACCACATGGTCTTTTTTGCTGGACATCAAGGAGGTCCCAACGGAGCTCTACTACAACAAGCTGCCAGAGATGAGCAGGAACGAACCACTGCAGGTCCTCCTCCTGAGTGGGATGGAGTTGCGACGGAGTTCAAGGACTACAAGCTGAAAGCCCGCATCTGGCTTCGAACAACCAGGACTCCTGCAGGGCTCGTGGTCCATTGTTGTTGAAGAATTTGTCAAAAGGGCCTTGGGAGGATCTGAAGTTTCTTGCCAATGATGAAGATTGGTTGGAACGCCCCAACAATGGAAACAAACTGTTGGAACTCATGGATACCAAAGAATACTATGGGGAAGAGAAAAGGGAATCCATGCTACCAGCCTGTGCCCGCTTGACCTTTCACTTGAAGCGGCAGCGTGGTGAAGCGCGCGTCAGTTCATGACCCGATGGGACACGGCAGAGCGCAAGGTGAGGGAGCATGATGTCAAGTGCCCTGCGGACTTCCTGGGCTTCCTCATGGTGAATGCGCTGCAGTTGGACTCCGAGAAGACGAAGTTGCTCCTCAATTTCACGAAGGGCTCCCTGAAGGTCTCCGACGTCAAGGAGTGGCTTCGGATCCATGAGACCGACTTGGATCTCTCGAATCTTGGCAATGACAAGAAGAAGGCCAACACCTATCTCCTGGACAAGGAGGCCACCAAGGAGATTCAGTATGTGGACATTCCTCAAACAGAGAATGAGTCTGAGGATGAGCCAGCAGAGCTGCTTCTAGCTACTCTTGCCGATTTGGAGGACCCCGAGAACGCCCATGAGAATGACCCGGTTATCCTCACGCAGTCAGAGACCAAGGGGATCCTCATGACCATGGTCAAAGATCACCGCTCCAAGGGCAGATCGTACTCAAGAAGAACCGTGACTTGGCGCGAGGCTTTGGAGCTGGCAGGGATGGCATTTTGCGTCCTGGAACCTATGAGGTCTCCATCTCTGAGCTGAAGAAGCGAACTCGTTGCAATGCATGTGGCCTCACGGGCCATTGGGCTCGTGAATGCCCCACCAAGTCGAAGAAGCCCGGCGATCACTCCAAGAGCGATGCTTTGAAGCCCAAGACCAAGGAGATGAACTTCTTGGAAGAACACCTGCCTTTTGCTGAGAGTGATTTTTCTACTTAGAATCAGCTGGCACTCAGGAACGACAGTCTTCCACTTTTGCTGATAAAGGTGCCCAGTTTCATCACGAGCCTCAGGACTCGATGCATCGAATTGGCGAATCCGAGTGGTATTACATGGGGCGGCCGCCACATGCAAACATGCAATGAAGCAGGATGTGCAACTTTGGATACTGGTTGTCAAAGAATGGCCATTGGATTGAATACTCTCAATTTATTGCAACGATCTCAACCTTCTGAACTGCCAATTACATTTTGTAAATTGCATCAGTTTCGAAGTGTTCATCAAGTTTCATGCACCACACGGTTGGCATGTATTCCAAGCAGCTTGGGACCACGTGGATGTATTTTGAGACCAGCACTTTTTGAAGAACATTCCGGTGCAGATGCACCTCTACTTCTCTCTCTTCCGTTTTTATTACATTGCAGAGCAACATTGTGTTTGGATGAGCAGCGTGGTTTACGATTGGTCTCACAACATTTGGGTTTCAGTGTATACCATGTGATTTGGGCCCTACGGGAGCTTTGAGGATTCCGATTCAACAATTTACAAGCGACATAATTTCATTTTTCTCACAACGTATTCCAGAGACTTCGGATGAGTATGAACTCTTGCAAACCCATCACGCTGGTGGACACCTTGATGAACATGAACATTCCAGCAGTGTCTCCAGCTCTCAATTCGAGAAGACTCCGGCCCGTTGGCTCTCCTACAACCACCACTTGGTCAAGGCTTCCCCGGAGAAACTACGTCCAGCATCTGAGGCTGAGGAGGAGTTTTACTCTATCTCTGGGTGGCTTGAAGGTATCTGGAATGCCAAGAAACAGTTCGAGACCAACAAGATCAAGGGCATGATTGACCTTTCTCAGGAAAATGATGAACAACCTCCAACAGAACGACAAGACTTCTGGCGTCGAGAAGGCAAATCCGAGTTCATGAACTTCCGCGACGGGAACTACTTCGTCCTGATCATGATCTTTCCAAGCTGCCTGTCCACTTGGACCAAATGCTGCCATGGAGAAAGCCGATCATGACCATTACCGATGGCGACCAGGAGATACTTGAAGATGAGTGGACCCATGGCCAGGACTTTCCTAGTCATGGGCACGAATGGACTGGAGAGACCTGGTTCGAGGAGAAGCTGTCCACTGAACCACGAGATCATCTCAAGCGACCAGCAGACCCGCTGGTGCCCAAGGCTAGGATCACTCAAAAGGCCAGGATTGATCCTGAGCAGATGATCCCACTGTCACAGGCCCCCATGGCCAAGACAGAACAGCCAGCAGTGGATGCTCCAGAGATTGAAGCCCCTCCAGGACTTCCTGCTCTCGAACCAGACCAACCAGTTCTTCCTGAACCAGGAGTTCCAATGGCCTCATCCACGACCTCTATGGATGCATCTGGGGATGAACCAATTTCTGACGACCGTAAGCGGGCTTTTGATGAAGTACTTCAACCAGAAGGTGCTTGGGAGGAGCTGCCGGCTTCCAAGCGCACAAGACTCGAACTGTTGGAGATTTACTTCACCACTATCTCCAACAAGTCGGCCACGAGACAAAGAAAAGGAAAGGAAGCAACAACCAAGGACTTCCAAGGCCGAGACAAAGAACGACTCATGCGAGCCATCCAGAAGGAGTTCAATAACAGTAACAACCTGGCAACAGGCGCCTATATGAGCTTCTTTCTCCACAGGAGTCAGCCCGAGTTCGAGTCCAGAACCCTGAGAAGATCATGAAGTCCCGCTACGTCCTCACCAAGAAGCCCATTGAGGACTTTGCCCTAGAGGACGCCATATCGGCTGATGAGGTGCTTGATTATTATCTGAACAGGATCAACCAGCAAAGGCGAAGTGTCGCCATGTTATGCAAGGCTACTCAGAGTCAGCACTCCTTGACTTGGAGACCAGCACCCCACAGGTGCATCGAGACTCTGTCATCTTTGCAGCTCAAATCATGGCTAGCATGGGATGGATCCCTGGTTTGCAGATTTCACACAGGCATTTCATTCTGGTGACCCGATCGACCGGGAGTTATACGCCGAGCAACCTGCAGAAGGACTTCCTAATGCAGAACGAGGCCAGCTCCTTCGACTGAGGAAGACATGTTACGGACTCACTGATGGTCCCTATGCCTGGTTCAAGCATATTGTGAATTTCATTTGCAACGAACTTGGATATCGACAATCAGTGGTTGATCCATGCCTTTCCTTTTTGGATTCACCTGCTGACTCAAATGGACATTCGCATGTCGAGGAAATGACTGTTGAATCAGGGCGGTTTTACCTGCAAGATCACAGCGAGTCTCTTTCGATAACCAGGATGGCATTCCAACCAAAGCACGAAGTTGCTCAATTTCTTCAGGGCTACATGCAGAAAACCTTTTCCGTTTTCGATCCCGTGAAATCTGGATCGGGGCAACTCGGGCTTCAGTATAAAACTGTTGATCCAAAGTAATAGAACCATCTGAGAGAAGGGTAACTTGTTCGCCGACAAAACGTCCTTCACGCCATGTGAACTTGCCCAGCTTATAATGTTGCTTGACCTTTTCCATCAATGACGAGGACTACCACCATGAAATAAATCATCAGTTGCTTCAAGTTGCTTTCTTTGGACTTCAAGGAGCTCGGCATTCGACTGATGCCCATCCCTCTTGATCGTCTTCATGCTGGCGTGGTAACAGATGCGTCGTGGGGAAATTCCAAGGAGTTTGGCTCTTACCTTGAAACCAATGCCACCAATGACTGGTGGGAGGAGACAGATCAGTATTGGATCCGTCATCATGTTGATGCCCGCACGACTGGGCTGACGAACCAGATCTTCACCACCTTCTACCAGAACGCCATACGGAGATCAGAAGTTCTCAACGAAGCACTTCGGTCCAGGATATGTGGACCACCAGCGACAGCATCCGATCTATGTCAGCAACCCCTTGGACCGGAAGAACGATTTTCTATAAGCAGGCCGAGGGCAAGCTTCTTGATGCCAAGGACATTCATGCCGGCTACGACCAGCTGAACAAGCTCTTCAGCCAAGGTGGAGAGATTGTCATCTTCTATGACAAGGACTTACCGAAGTCCCAGACCCTCCAGAATGTCTCTTTAGCGTCTTGGAAGAGTTACCGGTTGAAGCGGCGAACAGTCAACACATTGAGCTCTGAGACTCAGGCCTTGGTCCGTGGTCTTAGCTCAGTTCATTGGTATCGAGTTCTCATCCTAGAAGCCCGTGGTCTCCATTTGTCAGCAGAATGGCATCGTGAGGTCGCTCAACTTCCATTCATTTACGTCACCGACTCGAAGTCGCTGTATGACACCATTTGCAAGTGCACCAATCCTGCATCACAATGTGAAGATAAACAGACCTCAATTGACATCTCCTTGATTAAGCAAGAGATTGCCGAGCTCAACGACACGATTAGATGGATTGATGGTCGTACCATGTTGGCCGACAGCCTCACCAAGGAGAGCAAGGCAGATCTTCTACGACACGTCATGAAGACTGGCCAATGGAGCATTCTGGAAGAGGGTTCAGCTCTTCAGAGGAAACTCCTCAAGAGAACATCTCGTCATGAGGTGCTATTTATTTTCTAAGTTTGATCAACATAACATAAAGTATGACCGGTGCGAATTGGGCATAGGTCATTGATCAAACTTCCTGTCACCATATGGTGGCTCAAGCTGGGGATCGCCGAATGGCACTTGCGCCACAGGTAGAAAATAGGAGTGATCTGCTGAGCCCGCTGCCACTGCATCACGCACTTATATACATGAATGTAAGGCATACTTAGTCCAGGTTGCATCAATCATAGGTGGCCTAGTGGTTCCGATTCCAACTAGTTTGGCAAGAAACAAATACGCACAAAACATTGAATATCAATGAATATCATATATAGTAAATCTGATCAACTTGTGTAAACGTGCGGTAGCCGCTTCAGGACATGCTCTGAAGGCGAATCTTGATCAATATGTGAAACTTTAACACTTCAAAAGTGTCCATTCCTACTGGTTTGAGCGGCAATCTACATACAGGAAAACCCTCCCTTTTTGACGAAAACTTATGGTGTCCTGCGTTTTTTCCCTTAAAATCTATTGATCCTCACACAAGCAATGGGTCTACATACCTATGGACCTCCACCAAGCTCACTAATCTTGAAAGGATGGCATGAACCTCCCAAATGACTATCTGTTCTTAGTCTCAAACTGAATTTTGTTGTAATATGATATAGATGCATATAAGTAAGTACATTAATTACATATATATATATACCTATACTGTAGTCAATATATTGTAGATATATATATATATATATTGTATATAGCAATCTCCAAATTCACACAAACAATTAGATGCTATATCATGGTATTTCTATAGATGATCTTTATTGAACAACTTTCTGCGTCCCTATACTTCCCTATCTATTTGGGCATATCCTTCCGGAGCACGGGGTGCAAACTCAAGGCCCATTTGATGTTTGTCCCAGCTGCCATTGGGTGCCAACTCCTGTGTTGTTCACATCGGTGTCGCACACAAAGGCATCACCTCAATACTCGTCAAATTCGTCAAACGAGGAGGCCAAGTAAAAAGGGACCAACCAGTCGGAATTGACCAACCAGGATTTCAGATGTCTGACCGGGCAACACAAGAAACTTTCGAACGTTTGTGCGTTACAAAATCTGGGGCACAAAATGCGGTAAGTAAGAATGATTGCAAGAAAAGGCATTCGGTGGCATATGTTGCACGTGTGGACGTGGTTCGGGCATCGGTCACTACTGGTCATAGTAGCAGATCATCATATTTAGTCAGTCGATGGCCAGCTAGATATTTCAAGATGTCAAAGCAAATGTAAACCACTCATGGAGGATTCATTCATGGAGGATTCATGCTGTATTCAGAAAAAAAAAAGTAACACGCAGTACCAACATCTGGTTCTATAGGGAAACCTTCTGAGAGTGACTATGCTTCTATAGATTCTTTGCACAGCAAATCAACAGTTGCAACTCAGCCTGCGCAATGTTGCCTACGAGTACGCCTAAAAATCAACAAGTGACAAGTGCCTACACTGCAAGACACACATGGTCAGCCTACCCAACATCTCATACTGACTAATACTTTTATCTAACTGTCATCTAAAGAAAGATGCTCGTGTGAACCTCACACTGAACACAGTTTCTACATTACAATGAGCTGCTATCAGCGGTTGTTCATCATCCTTCGCTACCAGTCAAGTCCCCAAGAATGGCTACGGTTTCTGTTCACTGGCACCATCTGAGTCGCTTGTAGCCAGATTACATGTTCAAACCTATGTTTCGTCGATATATGGAGGTTTCCTGAAATGGAGGTAATTACCCCAATAGCTGGATGGTTTACAGTGGAAAATCCGAAAATAAAATTGATGATTTGGGGGTACCCCTATTTTAGGAAACCCCTGGAAACCCGTAAATATACCTCAGATGATACCTCCTTTCAATTTCGTTGGGCCAAGCTCCTGCCCAACTAGTTAGATCCCAACTTTTTGGCAACATTCCACTGTTGCTGCCTCCATCGTATTCCTTCGTTTCTGCATGATGTGGCGCTCAAGCATGGCCAAGCGGCAATAGATCTTCTCGCAGCATTGTTCCTTGGTGCTACCCTGAATCTTGTCCAAGCCTGTCAGCAGCGAATGGATCTCTTTTTTCTTTACGACTTAGGGAATTTCTCGGAGGAAACCTTTGGATTGGAGGCAGGATTCTACCATCCAAAAAATTACGGCGTTTTCACATCGAAATTGTCACTCGAACATCCTTGAAACCATTCTCCAAATGGAGGGTGTCTCTGCCCAGCAACACTTGAGAACTCTGCTTCATCCTCTAAACAGTTGTTTTTCACTGAAATGGGAGGACCTGAACCACCCTTCAATGTCCTCTATTCACCATTGAAATCCTGTGGTTGATGGCGGTGCATAATCTAAACAAAAATCCAAATGGTGTTTGCTTCATCGGGCGTTTTCTTTGAATGTTTTTGAACGATATCATCATGTTTGCGGCGGAAACCTGGAGGAAACTTCGGCGTGTCCTAAGTTTCATCTAGTGGAAAACACCAAAATGTCACCGCGTTTCCCTACGAAAGTCACCTAAATGAACTCAACCAGCTTCATGAATTCGTGAAAAAAACTAGTGGAAAAAAAACATCTGGGACACCATCTGCCACCATGGGGTCAAGCCTTCCTTCGCCTTCCACTGGGTGGCAGGATCGCAGGTTTCGGCCAAGCAAAACCTGGCGGATGGGAAATGGATGAAAATGGGGATTGAAAATTATAGAAATTGCAGATACTGAAATTTGGATGATTAAAATGTCGGATGGAGTTTTGAATAAACATGAGATTGAAATGGAGGACGCCAAAATCTGGTAAAATCAAATTGAGGTTAACATGATACTATGTAAAGAAGAACCAAAAACCTACTGCAGTACATTTAAATGTCATACAGCGACAGTGGTAATTTGTTACGTTCCATCTTTTAGGTTTTTTTGTGTATAACAATGTGATTAATTGATGTGCTAAACCGGTAAAACCAATGAGAAATAGGTGCTGCAAATCATCCCCAGTTTTAGTCGATTTTGCATCAGAAGTCCAAACCTGGTTGAACAGGATTCAACAAAAAGAGGAATGTGTTGAAGAGACAGCAAGATTGGTGGTTGAGCCATCCCAAATATTGTTTGTCAGTCACGGGGAACATTATCTTATCTTCGAAAAACCAACCAGTTATATAACAAGCCAAAAGAATACCTGGCAAGAGACCCCAAACAGTGTGGGGGGTAGGAAGTCAATGTACCAAATACAAGCATTGGTAGCTATGGAACAGTAACAAATGACCAGAACTTCAGACCAGTATCTCATACCAAGACATGGACTAGCCCCGTGACCCATGTCTTGTGCGAGCCTGCGCAGTCCAAATGCACATGGACATCGCACAAGAGCAATTTCATGCGAGAATTTTGAGGAAAAATACCGGATGCCAAACTGGTACAACCCCGACCCCATGACCCAGATTTTGCGCGAGCTTTCTCAGTCGAAATGTACATGGACATGTGACAAGAGAGCTGGTTTATGGTTTATGCGATAATTTATAATGAGAATTTACAGGAAAAATGCCACGCCCCATGCACATGGACATCTCGCAAAAGCGATTTTATGCGAGAATTCTCACGATAAAATGCCGCGCCCCGGGACAAGAAAACGTCGCGGAGAAGACTTTGTGCGAGCCTGCGCAGTCGAAACGTACATGGACACCTCACAAGAGCAATTTTACGCGAGAATTTACAGCAAAAATGCCGGAGGCCAGAGAGCGTACCCTGATCTAACTCCGGCCTTAACTGCTAACGTAAGAACCCCTCAGTGTGGACACACTGTTTGGGGAACAATGATCAACGATGGTTGGTGCATCCCAGTTCGGAAGTGGGCCCAATAATGTTTGAAATACCCAGTCATGCGTATATATATATATACTATCTATATATATATAGAATGTATAGAAATATTGTAATGTAATATAATGTATTATATATCCTATGTAATATATACTATGTATATATATATTGTATATAAATATATACCCATATATATACTCTACACATATATAATTCCTATATATATATATCCTCCTATATATATATACACACTCCATATATATATATTATACATATGTGATCCCTGTTGGAATTCGAACCAAACCTGGGGGTTCCATTCTATAGGGACTAAAACGCAAACCCAGGACTAAGGGGGGGGATTTTCCCTATAGAATAGAAACCCAAGAAACCCAACAGCCCCCTGCCACTCCTATAAAATGAAAACCCAGCATCATACTGGCCACTGCTTCTAACAGATAATCCACTATAAAATGAAAACCTGAGTCCAAGTGATTAGGAAAAAGACCCCCTATAGAATAGAAAACTGGGTTTGCAATGCCTTAAGTTTGGTTTCACTTTTTGGACCTGGGCTGGCACCATTCCACAAAAGAATCTACTTGGTGACGATTTTATAGAGGGGGGTTGGATTTCCATTTTATAATCACTTGGACTCAGGTTTTCATTCTATAGTGGATTATTTGTTAGAAGCGGTGGGTATGAGGCTGGGTTTTCATTTTATAGGAGTGGAAGGGGAGGTGTCAGTGGGCAATAATATTGTAAATACTGTGTGATACTGTAAAATATTGACACATACTGCAAACGAATAAGTAATCAACACTGTTAACGAATCAGTTTTCTGCAGGGCTGCTCCTTTAAAATGGAGATCCAACCACTTTTCTAAAAAAAAGTTCCCAAGGATTTTTTTGCTTGAAAGGTGCCAGCCCAAACGTGAACCACATTTTGGGCCTTGGAAATAGCGGTTTCTATTCTACAAGGGGCACCTAATCACTTGGACTCAGGTTTTCATTCTATAGTGGATTATTTGTTAGAAGCGGTGGCCAGTATGAGGCTGGGTTTTCATTCTATAGAAGTGGAAGGGGAGGTGTCAGTGGGCAATAATATTGTAAATGCTGTATGATACTGTAAAATATTGACACATACTGCAAACGAATAAGTAATCAACACTGTTAACGAATCAGTTTTGTGCAGGGCTGCTCCTTTAAAATGGAGATCCAACCACTCTTCTAAAAATGGTTCCCAAGGTTTTTTTTGCTTGGAAGGTGCCAGCCCAAACGTGAACCACATTTTGGGCCTTGGAAATAGCGGTTTCTATTCTACAGGGGGCACCTAATCACTTGGACTCAGGTTTTCATTCTATAGTGGATTATTTGTTAGAAGCGGTGGCCGGTATGAGGCTGGGTTTTCATTCTATAGGAGTGGAAAGTGTGCAGAAAGGGGGGTGTCAGTGGGCAATAATATGGTAAAATATTGAAACATATTGTAAACGAATAAGTGGTCAACACTGTTCACGAATCAGTTTTGTGCAGGGCTGCTCCTTTAAAATGGAGATCCAACCACTCTTCTAAAAATGGTTCCCAAGGTTTTTTTTGCTTGAAAGGTGCCAGCCCAAACGTGAACCACATTTTGGGCCTTGGAAATAGCGGTTTCTATTCTATAGGGGGCACCTAATCACTTGGACTCAGGTTTTCATTCTATAGTGGATTATTTGTTAGAAGCGGTGGGTATGAGGCTGGGTTTTCATTTTATAGGAGTGGAAAGTGTGCAGAAAGGGGGGTGTCAGTGGGCAATAATATTGTAAAATATTGAAACATATTGTAAACGAATAAGTGGTCAACACTGTTCACGAATCAGTTTTGTGCAGGGCTGCTCCTTTAAAATGGAGATCCAACCACTCTTCTAAAAATGGTTCCCAAAAAATTTTGAAAGGTGCCAGCCCAAACGTGAACCACATTTTGGGCCTTGGAAATAGCGGGTTCTATTCTGTAGGGGGCATGTTTCCTAATCACTGGGACCCAGTTTTTCATTCTATAGTGGATTATTTGTTAGAAGCGGTGGCCAGTATGAGGCTAATCATACTGGCCACTGCTTGTAACAAAATCTAACAAACAATCCACTATAAAATGAAAACCTGAGTCCAAGTGATTAGGAAAAAGACCCCCTATAGCATAGAAAACTGGGTTTGCAATGCCTCAAGTTTGGTGTCACTTTTGGGTATGTAAACTGCATGGGCGCAATCCAGGTACCATTCTATAGTAAACACTGGCCTACCAGCCTCATCCCTATAGAATCGTACCCCCAGGTGATCTATTTTATAGATATTTTTCCCAGGAGGATCATATGTGTGTATATTATATATATATATATATATATATTACATATATGTATCCATACTGGTTGGTGGTTTCAACCCCTCTGAAAAATATTAGTCAGTTGGGATGATTATTCCCAATATATGGAACAATAAAAGCCATGTTCCAAACCACCAATCAGCATATATATATATATATGGGGATGGGTCAAAACCCTATCCCCCTGGTGAACATCAAAATAGCTGGTAAATGGATGTTCATCCCCCTAAAAATGGTATAAATAGGTATTGATCCATACCAATATAATTTATGATTGGCTAATAGTTATAATAAATATTAATACACCAATTACTGCGACGTGGTAAGCAGGTCCAAAGTGGCCGAAGGCACTTCTTGTCGCAGCATTCCTCATCCGAAAAGCCGCGGCGATCCAGGTTGGTGGCGCCATGCCTTGTCGTCACGTCCGCATTGACGGATATCCATTGGGGGTACCATGGGGATACCATGATCTGGATGGAAAATCATGTGAACCTCCTATAAATTTGGAAGCTTGAGATAATATGTCTAAATTGAGTTGTGGGAACCTTCGTTTTCTGATATATATATATATATATTTGTGAGGAGATGTTTTGAGATTTTTTGGGTGATATCTTGGCATCTTCCCAAAAAAGAACAATAGAGTTTCATTTTCCGTCCAAGAAGGGAAAAGTGTCCATTGCATATCCCAACAGATTTCCAATGCTTGAATATGTTGGGCATATAATAGGTGTTCCTTAGTTTTCCTTAGAAAGAAAGGAACATGGTGGAAACTCGTGATTTCACATGTGTGGGGGTGTCTTTGGCAGATTGCTCATGATTCTTGCAATAGGTGTTTCCTCTACGGCTATCACCACTGGTTTTCCCATTTAAAAAAGACAACTCGGAGAATAATAACTTGGGGTCCCCATGACTTAAGAAAGTCCCAAATCCCAACTTGCTGGGATCAACATGTCGTAGATTTGCAAAACGCTGTTTTTCTCCCGAGGGTTGTATCAACTCTGCAATCACTCTCCCTCTCTCTTCTCTACATAATATTTCTAAATATATAGAAAAACACACTCGCCAGCTATACAGGCGATACATATAGATAGGTAGATAGATGGATAAAATTGGATAAATATAGATAGATACAGTACCGACTACTGGTTTTTCAGTCCAAGGTGCTGGTTGGACAAATGCACCCACTTGCTGGGATCGCTGCAGGTCCATGCGCTGCAGAACTTCTTCTCACAGCACTCCTCATCGCTGCTGCCCTGCATGGTGGCCTGGGCGCTACGGCGCTACGCGGAGACTTAGATATTCATGACAATAGAAATAATGACACTAATAGTATAATCATAGGATTATAATAGTACTATAACAGAGTCATAATAATAGCACTATACTAGAGTTATAATAATAGTGTCTAAGATAAAGTGGTCATCATCCTAGAACCAAGGATAGCACTAAGATAAAAGAAACAACCGGCCCATCTGCGGTGCCACGGGCGTGAACATAAATTGGACCATAGGCATATGTGATCCTAAGATAGCTCAAAATTCTGTGTAAATGTACGTCTATCTATATCTCTATGCCTATTCATACACCTATACATAACATGTATATATATATATATATATAATTAATTATAATTATATATATAACTCTATATATAACTATATATATACGTAATTATATATACATATATAATATACGGAATAATATATATATATAGGGGTTATGCCTTGTGAATATGTTTAAAAATGAATGTGCCCCTCTTGCAGTTTCATCTTCATATGCTCCAGAGAAAAATCCTTGCTCCCCATGCCGCACAGGAGGTGGAACAAACGGTTGCCACCACTTCTGTTGGGGTCAATCTTGTAGGATGGCTAGTCCTGAAATGGTTCCCTGGAGCCATAATGTCTGATCCATACCTTCTCTCAGCATCTATAGATAGATCTATGTATATATATCTATACATATGCTCGATATCTATATATATATGATAGCCAAATTACTCAGTTGTTCTGCCAAACAGTGGCAAACATCCGAAGTGTGGTTCTTTCACCATTCTTGAGTCATTTCACTGCTGATTCATGTCAGCGACCTCTCAAAATGGTTCGCATCAAAGCCAGTTGGTCACAAAACAAAAAAACTAAAACTGGTTATATTAATACAGTGACTAAAAACAAAACAATCACCAACTGTCGGAATCAGAAAATTTCGACCCCCTCCCCCTCCCACAAAAAAAAAGAACCGGACTGCTCGAGTCTCCCCCAACAGCGATGGCCAGCGGCCCAGCCTGACCCGGCTTCTTCTGGAGGGCCTCATTACTGCAGGTATACGAGGAGCACATGATCCTTGGGAACGAAGCATTTTCAGTGTTGGCTCACTGAAAAAAGCGGCAAACACCTACTGGACAATGGTCACGTATGGTCACTAATAAAAAATGAAGTTACAGTGGATCTTTACTGAATTGAAAAAAGAGGATCAGTAGTCAGTAGGCAAGACAAAAATGGAGGCGCATCCCAAAATGGGCATGGGTCAACCGGTCAACATCTAGCATTCCCAAAATGACTCAATTCAGTGGTGCTATCTGCAAGGATCTTGGTGCAGCATTGCTCCTTGGTGCTGCCTGCAAAGGGGCCGAAGTGTGATGAATGGGTCTGAGGGTGAGGATTCATACTGTCTAATGAAATTTCCAAGAGACTTGACTGGTGGATCCATGGATGCTTGAGAGATCATCATCTTAGATGGCAAGAAAAATGCCTGAAACATCTTGAACCCATTTGAAACCCTAACCTGTAGACCTGTGTCACAAATCTGATCTTGAAACAGTCCTCTGTGTTCATGACATTTCATGGCCATGGCCACGGCCTACCACAGCTGCCGGGTTGGGCTTCCACTTGGTGTTGTTGGGGCACTCGAAGGTGTCGCACTTCTTGACCTTGGAGGCACTGGACTGTCGAAATGTGGCATGGACCACAAGATACCCGAGATTTCCCATTCCCAAGCCTCAACCTACAGAGGGGCCTTGTAATTCTTGCCTTGTAATCCTCATAGGAACCATGGTCTGAGCTCACTCAATGCCAATATCTGTTCATAGCCATTTCAAACTTTATTTCCATGCTACAACAAAGCAAACGTAGCATAGGACCCCCGAAAACATCCATACCATGGTCTCAACAATCAAAACCCTTGATACTTTTGATACTTTTCCCCTCCTAGAAGAACGTTGAAATTGATTGAAATTGAGGATTTTGGAGGAGCATTTGAGAAAATCAGACCCTTGCTAGTGAAATCCACCTTTTTTGACTGACACTCTAATCCCGGTTTCGATCTTACATGAATTGCGTGGATCTGCATTACGTCTGGTCCTGCATTTTGGAGGGTCATCCAAGGAGCATCAGAGCAGGCTTCCTTGCTGTTGCCCAAGATGTTGGCTGCTCCAGGCTTCAGACCAAAGTCCTCCGGCAGTCGTCGCAGCATGTTGTGAACAACACATCCACCGCTCAAGGCTGGTACTGTCCTCACTAGGCTGGCAGTCAAAGCCCTTGCAGTACTTGCCAGCCTCAGTTCTTTTGGTTCAATTCTTTGACTGGGCCATGGTTTTTCTAGTGAACCATCATCATGACCCATCTTACTTGGGGGTACCCAAGTTTGAACAAATACAAAATGATTGTGTTGTCAGGTACTCAGAATATCCCAAATATGCAGATTAAATCAACAGCAATGACATGCAATGACAGCAATTCATGTTCATCGCCGAGCGGCGCAGCACTCGTCGTCGGTGCTGCCGTAGCGTGGGGTGCCGTCCTCGTTGTAGTTGGGGCTTTTGGTCATCAAGGCCTTGGCGCGCCGGTGCTGACCTTGGGTAATGTTACGGCCAAACACCTCGTCTTGCCCGCGCCTGTTGGCCCGCCTTCTTTGTATGAGCTGAAAACGTGGTAAAAATGTGATATATGTTAGCATTGTGGTTAACTTGATGTTCTAGATCAGATAGCACAGCAGAGAGACCTGTGCGGGTTGGTTCCACATCCACATCATCATCATCATCATCATCGTCGTCGTCGTCGTCGTCATCATCATCATCGTCATCGTCATCGTCATCATCATCATCATCATCATCGTCATCATCATCATCATCATCGTCATCAAAAATGAAGATCTTCAACGAATATAGAAGTTTAACCCGGTGGGAGAATTAAACCCTTATTGAAGTTCTTCAATAAATGTAGAAGTTTCACGGGGTGGAAGATTTGAACCCTTATTGAAGATCTCCAATGAATGCAGAAGTTCAACGGGGGTGGGAGAATTGAACCCTTATTGAAGATCTTCAATGAATGTACAAGTTTAACGCGGGTTGGAGAATTAAACCCTTATTGAAGGCCTTCAATGAATGTAGAAGTTTAACGGAGGAAGATTTAAACTCTTATTGAAGATCTTCAATGAATGTAGAAGTTCAACGGGGGTGGAAGAATTGAACCCTTATTGAAGATCTTCAATGAATGTACAAGTTTAACGCGGGTTGGAGAATTAAACCCTTATTGAAGGCCTTCAATGAATGTAGAAGTTCAACAGGGGTGGGAGAATTAAACCCTTATTGAAGATCTTCAATGAATGTAGAGGTTTAACGCGGGTGGGAGAATTGAACCAATGAATGTAGAAGTTTAACCTGGGTGGGAGAATTAAACC
Source organism: Cladocopium goreaui (assembly GCA_947184155.2). Taxonomy (NCBI): domain Eukaryota; class Dinophyceae; order Suessiales; family Symbiodiniaceae; genus Cladocopium; species Cladocopium goreaui. Next base: position 397,379 of record CAMXCT020004702.1, read on the forward strand.
CTTATTGAAGATCTTCAATGAGTGTAGAGGTTTAACGCGGGTGGGAGAATTGAACCCTTATTGAAGATCTTCAATGAATGTAAAGTTTAGCGGGGGTGGGAGAATTAAACTCTTATTGAAGATCTTCAATGAATGTAAAATGAATGTAAAGTTTAACGGGGGTGGGACTTTTGTATTCCCTAATACCTTTGTTGATCTTCCCAAGACAAGAAGGGTGTGGGCGAAACGGGGTGTTTGCGCGAAATGTTACCATGATATAATGGGATTGTGTATGTAAAATATATGTATAATACTTATACTATGGTGACGGTGATTTATAGATCATATTGTATATATACACATCTATTTATATTTTCATATTAGTATTAATGGGATTATATACTAGAACGGGATTTATAGAGAATATGTTGTATTCATACATTTGTATTCATATTATATGAATGAATGGAATATTAATGTAGCGTGGTGATCAATACCCTCTTAACTCTTAACCAACAAAGATCAGGAAATTAATGGGAATACCCTCTGGTGTGATCAAACGTTGCTTGATGGAAAATCACCCACTTGTAGGTAATTTTCCCATTCAAAATGGCTATATATATATATATGAATATGTGTGGGGAACTTCCCAGCTAGCCATGTTTGATTACCGCAAGGTACAAGGATTGACCTGACTTGGATGATCATTCAAGCTTGCCCAAGGTAGCAACTAACAAGTATGATGTTTCTACGAGCCAGAGATGGCACGACATTTCACGAATCCAAGTGGTTGACAGGACCATAAATAATGACTGGATGACTGGTTTGAAACTATGTTGGATTTGAGTTCCAAATAGAGTGACCAGATTTATATAGAGCTACACCATGGTTGGTCACTGGGCAGTTTTGGGGCAACGACCTGGAGAATTCGCCATGCTATGATCATTTAGGGACCCAACATGGCCAGAAATCGACGGTGTTGAGACGCTTGTTGATGAAGCGTTCATTGGATCCAGGGTTCCAGGAGGTTTCCAGCATGCAGGAGATTGATGAAGCAGGAAAGCCGAGTGGCATTCATAAGATTGCACGAGGCTAGTATGCAAACTCTCATATCTTTCTGTATAATATTTCCCTCGTCTAAGTTCATAGAAAGACACCAGTGTTCAAGTTGGGCAAAGTATCAAACATGCTTAGCTCAAGTTGGACCTGATACTTGGCCTTGATTTCCTGTTGGGAGCAACCATTCCAGTGCCCCAATTGGGACCCATTCCCATGAATGAAGTAGAAAATCCCATGAGAACCCAATCACACAAATTCTTCCGCTTTCCTTCTTCCACCTCTTGGATGGGACTTGACACCCGAGCACAAGGCATTAAGCCAATATCAAAAATGCACCAAATTAGGGCTACAAGAGAAGCACTGTGCAAGCCAACTACACAGCAAGGTCCCGCGCATTCCAACTATATCATAGACATTCTCGTAGATTATCTATAAATTATAGGGGGAATTCCATATCTTATCTATAATGATTATATACTATAATCATATATAATATATATATATACAGCTGCCCATAGACCAGTGCCTTTCCAGGACTTGACTGAGGGTTTACCAGATATTGAGGGACAGAAGTAGCCATTCTCATCCCAAGCATTCTGGGCGCATGACAAAACACTGACCGTAAATACCAAAAAACATGTTGGATACGGTTGCGGTTCAACGTTTCCCCGCACAAAATCCATCCTACCATTTTCGTCAAAATGCTGGGCGTTGTGCCAGGTCACAGGGTTGGAGCAGGTGTAGGTGGCACACTCCAGCCTCTCGCAGCATTCCTCCTTCGTACTGCCCAGGACCACATCTCCTCAGGTGCTCCAGCTTTCCACGGGATGAACCCGGGGGGACAACATGGGACAACCGGCTTAATGTTTGTCTTCCAGGGAGTTCTTGACAGTTCTTGAGTCTGATTTCTAAAAAGGTTGGATGTTTCCGCTGGAAAACCTCTTTTCTGATCAATTTTCAGCACCTTTCTAGGAACTCAGCGGTTTCAACCGCCTGAAAATATGTCATAGTCAGTCTCTATCATCTTGCAAAACAGGATTGACAAGAACATGAAACCACCGACCCTTGTTTGTTCTTCGGATAGACCCCTGGGTTGGCACATCTAGACAACCTTGATGTTTAACATGTCATGTAGAACCATCCAACAAGACCTCCAACTTTGGGTTTGCTGATTCTTATCGAACATGCCATGATATGTTTGTCCTTATGTTTGTTCCATCACAAAATTGCGACAGTTTTGCAAGTACTATATCTAACATTGGGTACAATGATCTGGCCTACCAGGCCTACCACCTTCCAAAACACATGTTCAAACATTATTTGGAGGTTTCCTAAAATGGAGTACCCCTAGTTGTCATCCATTTTATTTTCAGATTTTCCATATTATCATAAACCAACCATTTCCATCCATTTTCATCATAAACCCAGTAATCGTACATTTTGAAATTTTCCATGAAATAAACCAACCATTTTTGGGGATCCTGGAAACCCCCATTTCATCTGTGATCGTTGGTACCCAGCAACCCTTGCTGACCCACTTGGTGTCGTCTTTGCACAGGTCGTTGGGACAGTACCTCGTTTTGCCAGGTTCCGCTGTTTTCAAGATTCAGAATGGAGAAAACCTAACAATCCAAACAACTATGTATTTGTACATACATGTATATGAATCAATATAGGTGTGTGTGGGTGTGTAAATAAATATATATGTGTGGATAATACTTGTATATATATATATGTAGATGTACATGTATTAATAAATGTAAAATCATGTAAAAACATATGTACATATAAATGTGTGTGTGAAGATATGTAGATATTGCAGACATTGCAGATATTGTAGGTATTGTATGTATTGTATGTATTGTATATATTGTATGTGTGGTATGTAGTGTATGTATGGTATGTATGGTATGTATTGTATGTATGGTATGTATGGTATGTACGGTATGTATGGTATGTACGGTATGTATGGTATGTATGTATGGTATGTATGTATGTATGATATGGTATGTATGTATGGTATGTATGTATGGTATGGTTTGTATTGTATGTATTGTATGTATTGTATGTATGGTATGTATGGTATGTATGGTATGTATGGTATGTATGGTATGTATGGCATGTATGGTATGTATGGTATGTATGGTATGTATGATATGTATGGTATGTATGGTATGTTTGGTATGGTATTGTATGTAATGTATGGTATGGTATGGTATGGTATGGTATGTATGGTATGGTATGTATGGCATGGTATGATATGATATGATATGGTATGATATGATATGGTATGGTTGCTATGTATGGTATGTATTGTATGTATTGTACGGAATGTATGGAATGTATGGTATGTATGGTATGTATGGTATGTATGGTATGGTAAGGAAAGGTAAGGTATGGTATGGTTGGTATGTATGGTATATATGTATGGTATGTATTGTATGTATGTATGGTATGTATTGTATGTATTGTATGTATGGTATGCATGGATGTATGGATGTATGGATTGTATGGATTGTATGGTATTATGGATTGTATGGATTGTATGGTATGTATGGATTGTATGGTATGTACGGATTGTATCGTATGTATGATATGTATGGTATGTATGGATTGCACGGTATGTATGGTATGTATGGTATGTATGGTATGTATGGTTTGTATTGTATGTATGGTATGTATGGTATGTATGGTATGTATGTATGTATGTTGGTATGGTATGGTGTGGTATGGTATGGTATGGTATAATATGGTAAAGTATTGTATGTATGTATGGTATGGTATGGTATGCAATGCATGTAATGTAAAAAATAAATGTAATGTACACCATGTATGTAATGTATGTAATGCATGTAATGCATGCATTGCAGGTAACGCATGTAAAGCATGTAGTGCATGTAATGCATGTAATCCATGTAATGCATGTAATGCATGTACTGCATGTATTGTATGTAATGTATGTAATGTATGTAATGTATGTAGAGTTTGTAGTGTATGTAATGTATGCGATGTATGTGATGTATGTGATTTATGTATTGTATGTATTGTATGTATTGTAAGGTATGTATGGTATGTATTGTACGGTATGTATGGTATGTATGGTATGTAATGCATGTATGTAATGTATGTAATGTAAGTAATGTATGTAATGTGTGTAATGCATGTATGTAATGTATGTAATGTATGCAATGTATGTAATGAATGTAATGTATGTATGTAATGTATGAATGTAATGTATGTATGTAATGTATGAAATGTTTGTAATGTATGTCTGCATGTATGTAATGTAATGTAATGTAATGCGATGTAATGTATGTAATGTAATGTTTGCAATGAATGTAATGACTGTAATGACTGTAATGCAATGCAATGCATTGCAATGCAATGCAATGCAATGCAATGCAATGTACTGTATGTATGTATGTATGTATGTGTGTATGTATGTATGTATGTATGTATGTAGGTAGGTACTAATGTATGTATGTATGTATGTAGGTAGGTACTAATGTATGCAATGTATGTAATGTATGTAATGTATGTAATGTATGTAATGTATGCAATGTATGTAATGTATGTAATGTATGTAATGTATGTAATGTATGTAATGTATGTAATGTATGTAATGTATGTAATGTATGTAATGTACGTAATGTATGTAATGTATGTAGAGTTTGTAGTGTATGTAATGTATGCGATGTATGTGATGTATGTGATTTATGTATTGTATGTATTGTATGTATTGTAAGGTATGTATGGTATGTATTGTACGGTATGTATGGTATGTATGGTATGTAATGCATGTATGTAATGTATGTAATGTATGTAATGTATGTAATGTGTGTAATGTGTGTAGTGTATGTATGTAATGTATGCAATGTATGTAATGAATGTAATGTATGTAATGAACGTAATGTATGTATGTATGTATGTAATGTAATGTAATGTAATGTAATGTAAAGTAATGTACGTATGTATGTAATGTTACGTTAAGTTATGTTATGTTATGTTATGTAATGGAATGTATGTATGTTTGGTACGTACGTACGTACGCATGCATGCATGCATGCATGCATTCTGCATGCATGTGCTCAAATATAAATATTATATATATATATACATTGCTCATAAGCACTATAGATTATATATTGCTCATATCGTACCTGTGATGTATACAGTACATCTCAATAATTGATGATACCATATGTATATATATAATATATGTGTGTGTATGTCAGGCAGCTTTTCCAAACCATGTTGACGCTGCGCAGGATCCTCAATTGCAATGCCCGGAGTACGTACACGTTGCCAATATCTCCACAAGGAAAAACACATACTGTGCAGCGTAGCGGTATCGTCAGGAGTCCAGTTCCTTTCTGGGACCCAGTTTTAGCGGATTGACATCTCCAACAAATATAAGCTACAGCCATCTGATGTGTCCCATTGCGTCAGTTATGGAATCAGAGAATCAACTTGCTGCAAACATGTTTACTACAAATCAAGAGATAAGGATGAGAGATGGTTGTAGGTTAAAATTAGCCACTCCAATCTACCCACAGGATTCCATCCACTAAACTAGCACATGGTGGATTGTGATCTCTCCTCATTGTTGGCTCTTTACACACTGTTGATTCAATCCCAAGCATTGCTATAACTTATTCACCAATTTGGTGGTTCAAAACCAATATCCGCAAATTTCAAATGTCAGTCAGTCATCTAGTAGGTTTCTTTCGATAAGTTTGTTCATTCGAGCGTTCATTCTCGGTTACCGTTTGTTTTGTTGGCATTTGTTGGCCATATACCTCAGTATAGCAGTTCCATGGTGCGTCTATAGCGTCTACATTCTATTGTATCTGCATGAGTGTCTATGTGACGTATGTCTATATTGATACAACATATTATATATCGGCGGTTCAAAAAACAATTCCCTAGAGAACATCAAATGTCACTGTTTGGGTAACAAACCACCAGAGCAGTGTTCAGAATCCTTTGTCATTTCCTCGCGCTGGTTGGTTGAGATCGGGATTCCCATTATGGGTGATACGAATCCGCAAATACACCAGGTGGTATAACCAGCTAGTATAACCAAGTACATGAACTCATTAACCGTAATTTATAAACGATATCCCCACATGATACATGTTTGATGGTTCAAAGGCCCATAAATGATCCTTCGGTAACCAAACCAAGCTTTGGGAAATCCCCTAACTTCCATATAAATGGAGGTTATAGCTGGGAAAATCAGCAAACTAAATGGGGAATTGTTCCTTGCCATGTGTGAAGGCCGGATGGCAAATACCGATTGAATCAAAAATTCTACACTTAACTCCCATGGCAAATTCCCATTGAATCCCCATTGACTCCCCATTAAATCACTGTTTCCCTGACAATGCCCGTGTTAACTGCGATCCAAGATGCTTGGGGCTGCAGCAGGTTGAGTTGTCATGGCCCTTCTTCTCGCTAAAATTGGCTGCCTTCGAACAGCAATCCTGTGGTAATTCCCAAAAAAAGTGGTGGCAAAGCACTGTCCTATTTTTTAAGGGTGGTTACTATATGTACATTGTATTATGTCTTATATTATACTATATCATGGTATATTCAATGAGATTATGTATCAATATATTAAACTAAATATTGTTAAATGATACTGTATATTAACTACACTATATATGTTATGTTAAATTAAATAATTTAGATTATGTGTTTTACATTGTAGATTAAATAATGTCCATTATTTTATTTTAGTTCTATGTATTTATACAATATATATATATATTATGTATTAAACATATATATTTATATATAACATGTATATATATATATATATCTATACAAAAATCATAAAATATAATATAATTTAAATAAATATATAATGTATATATATATATTATTTTTAGATAGATAGATTAGATATATATATATATACATATAATACAGCCACTGAAAAAATGGAAATGAAGAAAAAACGACATGGGTCATGGGTCGGTAAAAATCTGCCTCGCGTCGGGCCGTAATTTTCCATAATTCTGTCTTTCTCATAAAAATGCAGACCTCTAAAATCTCTAATCATTCTTCGATCGAACCTTTTCGGATGGGGCGTGACGCGCTGCAGGTAAATTTCCATATAATTTGTTTTTTCCATGTGAGGGTGCTTTTTGGCACTCGACCATTTCCATAATTATTTTTTCCTGAAAGGGTGACAACTTTTCTATTGACATGTTTCCATAATTCTTTTGGCCATGGCTACAGTGCATAATTTATGGTAACACTTGTGATTTATGACCCACTGACCATGTCCAGAATTCTGTCGACGAGCAAGTTAGCCAACAACAATGAACCTGGATTTAGTTCCAAAATCATGCAAAAACACTCAAAACTAGGTAGTTTGGAGGATCAGGATCCGAAAAGTAAGATTTCCAAAATTAATTTTGCATCGTGGGTTAGAGGCTTTTGTAGACATTCGTCTCATCCTTTTTTTGAAGGATCAGGATCCGAAAACTGAATCTAGATTTAGTCCCAAGATCATGCAAATACGCTGTAAACCAGCTGGTTTGGAGGATAAGGATCCCAAAACTGAATCTGGATTTAGTCCCAAAATCATGCAAATACGCTGTAAACCAGGTGGCTTGGAGGATAAAGATCCCAAAACTGAATCTGGATTTAGTCCCAAAATCATGCAAAAACACTCAAAACCAGGTAGCTTGGAGGATCAGGATCCGATAAGCAAGATTTCCAAAATTATTTTTGCATCGTGGATGAAAGGCTTTTGTAGAAATTTGTCCCATCTTGTTTTTTGAAGGATCAGGATCCGAAAACTGAATCTAGATCTAGTCCCAAGATCATGCAAATACGCTGTAAACCAGTTGGTTTGAAGTATAAGGCTCCAAAAACGGAATCTGGACTTAATCCCAAAATCATGCAACAACACTCAAAACCAGGTAGTTTGGAGGATCAGGATCCGAAAAGTAAGATTTCCAAAATTAATTTTGCATTGTGGATTAGAGGCTTTTGTAGACATTTGTCTCATCCTTTTTTTGAAGGATCAGGATCCGAAAACTGAATCCAGATTTAGTCCCAAGATCATGCAAATACGCTGTAAACCAGCTGGCTTGGAGGATCAGGATCCAAAAACTGAATCTAGATTTAGCCCCAAGATCATGCAAATACGCCGTAAACCAGCTGGTGGAGGATAAGGATACCGGATACCAAAACTGAATCTAGTTTTAGTCCAAAGATCATGCAAATAAACTGTAAAAAAGGTGGTTTGAAGGATAAGGATCACAAAACTGAATCTGGATAAGGGTCCCAAAACTGAATCCGGATTTAGTCCCAAAATCATGCAAATACGCTGTAAACCAGCTGGTTTGGAGGACAAAGCTTCCAAAACTGAATCTGGACTTAATCCCAAAATCATGCAAAAACAATCAAAACCAGGTAGTTTGGAGGATCAGGATCCGAAGAGTAAGATTTCCAAAATTAACTTTGCATCGTGGATGAGAGGCTTTTGTAGGCATTTGTCTCATCCTTTTTTTTGAAGGATCAGGATCCGAAAACTGAATCTAGATTTAGCCCCAAGATCATGCAAATACGCCGTAAACCAGCTGGTGGAGGATAAGGATACCGGATACCAAAACTGAATCTGGATTTAGTCCCAAGATCATGCAAATACGCTGTAAACCAGCTGGTTTGGAGGATAAGGATCCCAAAACGGAATCTGGATTTAGTCCCAAAATCATGCAAGAACACTCAAAACCAGGTAGTTTGGAGGATCAGGATCCGAAAAGTAAGATTTCCAAAATTATTTTTGCATCGTGGATGAAAGGCTTTTGTAGAAATTTGTCCCATCTTGTTTTTTTGAAGGATCAGGATCCGAAAACTGAATCTAGATCTAGTCCCAAGATCATGCAAATACGCTGTAAACCAGCTGGCTTGGAGGATCAGGATCCAAAAACTGAATCTAGATTTAGTCCAAAGATCATGCAAATAAACTGTAAAAAAGGTGGTTTGAAGGATAAGGATCACAAAACTGAATCTGGATAAGGGTCCCAAAACTGAATCCGGATTTAGTCCCAAAATCATGCAAATACGCTGTAAACCAGCTGGTTTGGAGGATAAAGCTTCCAAAACTGAATCTGGACTTAATCCCAAAATCATGCAAAAACAATCAAAACCAGGTAGTTTGGAGGATCAGGATCCGGAAAGTAAGATTTCCAAAATTAAGTTTGCATCGTGGATGAGAGGCTCTTGTAGACATGTGTCTCATCCTTTTTTTGAAGGATCAGGATCCGCAAATTGAATCTAGATAATTTAGTCCCAAGATCATGCAAATACCAGCTGGTTTGGAGGATAAGGATCCCAAAACTGAATCTGGATTTAGTCCCAAAATCATGCAAAAAACACTCAGAACCAGGTAGTTTGGAGGATCAGGATCCGAAGAGTAAGATTTCCAAAATTAATTTTGCATCGTGGATGAGAGGCTTTTGTAGACATTTGTCTCATCCTTTTTTTTTTGAAGGATCAGCATCCAAAACTGAATCTAGATTTAGTCCCAAGATCATGCAAATACGCTGTAAACCAGCTGGTTTGGAGGATCAGGATCCAAAAACTGAATCTAGATTTAGTCCCAAGATCATGCAAATAAACTGTAAAAAATGTGGTTTGGAGGATAAGGATCCCAAAACTGAATCTGGATTTAGTCCCAAAATCAAGCAAATTTGCTGTAAACCAGCTGGTTTGGAGGATACGGACACCAAAACTGAATCTGGATTTAGTCCCAAAATCATGCAAATACGCTGTAAACCAGGTGGCTTGGAGGATAAGGTTTCCAAAACTGAATCTGGACTTAGTCCCAAAATCATGCAAAAACAATCAAAACCAGGTAGTTTGGAGGATCAGGATCCGAAGAGTAAGATTTCCAAAATTAACCTTGCATCGTGGATGAGAGGCTTTTGTAGGCATTTGTCTCATCCTTTTTTTTGAAGGATCAGGATCCGAAAACTGAATCTAGATTTAGTCCCAAGATCATGCAAATAAACTGTAAAAATCGTGGTTTGGAGGATCAGGATCCAAAAACTGAATCTGGATTTAGTCCCAAAATCATGCAAATTTGCTGTAAACCAGCGGGTTTGGAGGATAAGGACCCCAAAACTGAATCCGGATTTAGTCCCAAAATCATGCAAATACGCTGTAAACCAGGTGGCTTGGAGGATAAAGCTTCCAAAACTGAATCTGGATTTAGTCCCAAAATCATGCAAAAACAATCAAAACCAGGTAGCTTGGAGGATCAGGATCCGAAAAGTAAGATTTCCAAAATTAACTTTGCATCGTAGATTAGAGGCTTTTGTAGACATTCGTCTCATCCTTTTTTTTGAAGGATCAGGATACGAAAACTGAATCTAGATTTAGTCCCAAGATCATGCGAATACGCCGTAAACCAGCTGGTTTGGAGGATAAGGATAACAAAACTCAATCTGGATTTAGTCCCAAAATCATGCAAATACGCTGTAAACCAGCTGGTGGAGGATAAGGATCCCAAAACTGAATCTGGATTTAGTCCCAAGATCATGCAAATACGCTGTAAACCAGCTGGTTTGGAGGATAAGGATCCCAAAACTGAATCTGGATTTAGTCCCAAAATCATGCAAAAAACACTCAGAACCAGGTAGTTTGGAGGATCAGGATCCGAAGAGTAAGATTTCCAAAATTAATTTTGCATCGTGGATGAAAGGCTTTTGTAGACATTCGTCTCATTTTTCTTTTGAGAGGATCAGGATCCGAAAATTGCTATTTCCATGTTTTTTATGATCGGTAATTTCTCTAATATCGCATCTTGGTTTCGGGGCCGAACCTTTTCCGATACCTGCGGCACGCGAACCTTTTTTCATGTCCAAAATTCTGTCGGTGACCATAATATATAATCATATATAATAATATTTAATAATATAGAATAAAATATCCAGTACATATATATATATATACAAAATTATAAATTATACATTATATATTTTATGGTAAAAGTGTGTTTTATGTTATAAATTAAATATTAAATATATTGTACGTATATTATAAATTCTATATAGTACGTATATTATAAATTTTAAATATTATATATTATATATTTTATATTAAATATTGAATACAAAATATATTATATATTAAAAATATTACATAATATATATATATATATTATAATATATATATATATTACATGTATTATATTTTTAACATTATATTTTGCACATTGTATATTATAAAAAATCTATAATCAATGATTATATATCGTGTATTATATATCATGTATGCTACATTGTATATTACATAGTACATATTATATCCTATATCTTGGTATATAATATTAGATATCATGCTTTACTATATTACATATTACGTTATAACATGTTGTATGATATTGTATCCTTTATGTATTATATCGGTGGTTTTATTTCATTATAATTTACATTAAGCAAAAGATTATACTGCATTATATATTAAATACAAAATCAGAGATGGCAACAGCAGTTGCCCAATTTCAGCTGACGACCTCTGACGACCTCGACGACCTCGATCTAAAGTCTGCCGACGACCCTGACGACCCTGACGACCCTGATGACCCTGACGACCCCTGACGACCCTGACGACCCTTGACGACCCTGACGATCCCTGACGAACCCTAACGACCCTGACGACCCTGACGACCCCTGACGACCCCGACGACCCCCGACGACCCCTACGACCTCTGTCGACCCTGCACGACTGCCACAGGAGATCTTTGTCCGTTTTGACGCCCCTGTCTCTGACCTTTGTTCGTGTGTTGAACGTATTGGTTTGTAGGGTGGATGGGCGGGAAATTTCAACAATTTACCCCACATATTCTGTTGAGCGTATTGCTTTGTGAGGCCGAAGGGGTTTAATCTCAAAACTGACTCAAGATGCCAATTTATGTCATGCGCTCCACATAATGTTTTGTGGTCGAAGGGGGCTAGGTAAATGTTAAAAATGACTCAATGCATTGTTCTGTAGGGGTGGAACGAAATGTTCAACATGACTCAAGATGCCGAGGTGGTTCATGTGCTGAAAATAACGTTTTTGTAGGGGAGGGGTTAAATCTATAACAATGACTCATATGCTAAACCTATTGCTTTGTAGGGTCGAGGGAGATAAGTTTCAAAAATGGCTCCAGATGCTAATGTTCTTCACATGTTCAACATATTGGCTTGCTGTAGGAGAAGGAATTAACGAATATAAGAATGATTCATTTCATTTTGTTCAAATATTCAACGTAATAATTTCCAGGGGAAGGAAAAGACACCTTAAACATGGTTCATGATGCCAAGTTGTTTTATATGTTGAACGTTGTGTTTTTGTAGGAGACAGCGGGGGAAAAACATAACAATGACTCAAGATTCCAAATTGGTTGATATGCTGAGCGTTGCAGTTTAAAAGGGATGGGGGGGAGATGGGGGAAGTACATTCAAATTTCAAAACAACGACTCAACATGTCAACTTTGTTCATATATTGCAGGTACTGCTTTGGGGAGCCGACAAGAAGTTATAAATTTCAAAAATAACCCCACATGTCAATTTTCTGCACTTGTTCAACCGTTTGCTTTGTAGGGTCGAGGGGGGCCAATTTTTAAAAATGACTCCACGTGCAAAATCTCTCCGTATGTTCAACTTTATTGCTTTGTAGGGTCGACGGGATGTAAATTTCAAAAGTGACTCAAGATGCCTTTTTTTCCATGAGTTCAACGTATTGTTTTGTTGTAGGGGAAGGCAAGGAACATTTTTACATAAGTCAAGATGCCATGCTGATTCATACGTTAAACATTGCATTTCGTAGGGGACAGGGAGGTAAATCCAAAAGAATGAATCAACATGTCAACTTGATCCATATGTTGAATGTATTGATTTGTATGGTCCAGTGGGCGTAAATTCCAAACATGACTCGAGGTTCCAATTTGTTTGTTCAACCTCTTGCTTTGTTGTAGGGGAAGGAAAAGACATTTCAAACATGACTCAGGATGCCAACTGGGTTCATATGTTGAACAAAGTGTTTTGTAGGGGGCCGGAAGATAAATCTATAGCAATGACTCAACATGTCAACTTTCTTCATATGTTGAACCGGCCGTATGGTTTTGAAGGTCGAGTGGGGGGTAAATTTTCAAAATGACACCACGTGGTCACTCTCCGCATACAATGAACGTATTGTTTTGTAGGGTCGAGGGGGGTAAATTTGCAACAACGACTCCACATGTCAACTTTCTTCCAATGTTGAACATATTGCTTTGTAGGGCCGAAAAAGGGGAGTACATTGAAAAATGTGTAAATATGGTAAATTGAGAACTGACTCAAGCTGAGCATTGCCCTCATGTGTTCAAGATATTGTTTTTGTGGGGGAGGAAGGATGACAAACGATGACTATCGTTTCAACTTTGTTCCTATCTTCAAGGTTCTGACTTGCATGGGACATGTTAAACACGGCTCAAGATGCCAAACTGGTCTGTTTGCTGAACGACTTTGAACGTATATTTTTGTAGGGAACAGGGGAGTAGATCTTTAACAATGACTCAACATGCCAAGTTTGTTCATTTGTTGAAGGGGGTGCTAGGTAGGGTCGAGGAGATGTAAATTTAAAAAATGACTCCGCATGGTAACTTTGTTCATACCTTAAACCATTTGTCTGGCAGGGTCGAAGGGACGGAAATTCCAAGCATCACTCGACATGCAAAATCTCTCCGTATGTTCAACTTATTGCTTTGTAGGGTCGATGGGATGTAAATTTCAAAAATGACTCAAGATGCCTTTTTGTTCATGTGTTCAACATATATATTGTTTTGTTGTAGGGGAAGGCAAGGAACATTTTAACATAAGTCAAGATGCCATGTTGGTTCATACGTTAAGCATGATGTTTTGTAGGGGACAGGGCAGGTAAATCCAAAAGAATGAATCAACATGTCGACTTGATCCATATATGTTGAATGTATATAATTTAATGTATTGATTTGTAGGGTCGAGGGGCTGGTAAAACTCCAAAATGTTCAACTATTTTCTTTGTAGGGTCGAGAAGGGTAAATTTGAAAACTGACACGGCATGTAAGCTAAACGTTTTATTTTGTAGGGTCGAGGGTTTGTAAATTGCAAAAATGACTCAAGATGCAATTTTTCTTCATGTGTTCAATGTATGACAATGTATGAATTGGAAAGGGAGGGGGGAAACATGTATGAATCAACATTTCAACTTTGTTCATACGTATATTCAACGAATTGTTTTTGAGGAATAAAGAATACATTTTGAACATGACTCAGGATGCCACGTTGGTTCATATGTTGAACGTAGTGCTTTCAAGAGGACAGTGACGAAATCTACAAAATGACTCAATGTGCCAGTTTTCTTCACATGTTTAACGTACTGCTGTGTAGGGTCGGGGGGTCGTAACTTTCAAAAATGGCTCAAGATGAATTTTCTCAATTTGTTCAACGTATTGCTTTGTTGTAGGGGAAGGAAATGACATTTGAATCATGACTCGAGATGCCAAGTTAGCTCTAATGTTGAACGGACGTAGTGTTTTGTAGGGGACAGGCGGGCAAGTTTGTAGCAATGACCCGACCCAACATGTCAACTTCATGGTAAGGTCAGAGGGGGAATAATTTCAAAAATGACTCAAGATCTCAATTTGTTTCATGTGTTCAACATTCATATTGTTTTGTGGCTGGGGGAGGGAAAAAATGAACTGACTTAACCCTTCATCTGTGTTCATAGTCAACGTGTTGCTTTGCAAGGGAGGAAATATATTTTAATCGTAACTCAAGATGCCACGTTGGTTCATATGTTGAACTATGTTAAACACAGTGTTTTGATGAGGTAAACCGATAAGAAGAACTCAGCCAGTCAACTTTCTCCATAAGGTCAACAGAGTCAACATATTACCTGGTAAGGTCGATGGGTGGTAAATCGCAAAATTGACTCAAAATGCCAATTTTCTTCGTCTGTTCAGCGTGTTGTTTTGTAGGGTAGGGGGGGCTGAAATATGTGAAAATAAATTAACACTTTTAACTTTGTTCATAAATTCACCGTGTTGTTTTGTGAGGAAGGAAAGGACATGTTCAACATGATTCAAGATGCCCAGTTCGTTTTTATGTTGAACGTATTGCCTTGTAGGGGATGTGCTTGAAAATCTATATAAAACATTGACTAAATGCGTCAACTGCTCATATAATATATGTGTTTTGTACATTTTGACTTCGAAATGTGCTTCGCGCCACAACGGCGTGCAATTTTTCATCTATTATCTGGCCAGATGGCTCCGCACCCGCCGCTTTAGCGAGCCTACTTTCGACCCTCCTGAGCCACAAATCATTGGAAAAACACCGTGTTTCGCGACTTTCCTACCTTTTCCCGCATCTGCATCTTCTTTCTTCTGACTCTTTCTCTTCTCTGATCTTCTCTCTTCTTCTCTTCTCTTCTCTCTGACTCTTCCCATCTCTGCTTTTCATCTGTCCATATTGCCGGAAGTTTGACTTCTAAACTTCCTTCGATTATACATTGTATATATATATACATATATCACATTATGTTACAATAGAATATATGTTCTATACTACATATTACATATTTTATATTCCATATTACATCTCATATATTATTTCATATTTTATGTGCTCTATATAAATTATATTATATATTCTATGTTGTATTATAGATTATATTACTGTATGTTCTATTATAAGTATACTTTATTATTAAGTTGTATGCATATATCATGTAAATTGTATGTACACTGTATGTATACAGTGTGTATAATATACTGCGTAATGGCTGCAATTAGTGAATTGTTCATATGTGTGACATGGTCAAAACCTGGTCGGGGTGTGGTCATCCCACAATCATCAATGGGATTCCTCATGGGTTGATTGACCCCTGTTCATGGATGACAATCCCATTTTATTGGAAATGAAAGTAGACCTGATCATGGCGCACATGTATACATATATTATGATTCAGAATATACATTTGTACATATTTGTACATAATTATACAATATGATACATACTGTAGTGATTGAGCATGAATGATTGTGTATGTATCATGGGGAGGCTCAAGCAAATTGAAGGGTGATCCACAAAATCGGGTTGCATTTTTATACGTGTTAAATCGTGTACCATAATGTTTTCTTAAATGTACCATGATGTGGTATTCACCATCGATCTTTTCCTGTTGCTCAAATTTTGAAACTTCCCCGCACCTTGGTGTACATGCTGTTGGGGAGGCAAACACCCTCAATTTCGGAGCACATCCTGTGGGATCTGTTGAATGGTTCAAATAAGGGTCTTTTCATGGGAAATATTTGCGAAAACAATGATGAACTATATACGGATTTGTGGATACTCATGAATTGCTGAAAGACTACTTATAATTGGGATTTGGCCTCGCTTTTTTCCTGTGCCAGACCGAGGGTACTCTATACCAAGGTGGTTGATCACCTTTATTTTTCAAACTTCTTGAGCCAAGCTGCCAATGGTATGACAGCCATTTTTGAGACCGCCTGTTTAACCCAAATGGAATGGGAGAAACCAGGACGGCTCATGAGACGGCTATGCCCTATGGACAGGCTTAGACCGCTCATCAACCACTTGGAAATTAATTCGTGGTGATTTCCGGCCAGTCATTAGCCTGCTCTAGTACCACGGCCCCTAAAAGTTATGGCCGAAAGGCCGTGGAAGGAGTTTTCGCCTCCCAGCGAGCAACTCGCAGTTGCAGCGCCTGAGTAAGGCGCAACGCCGGGAGTTGCGCCAGTCCGTCCTCAAGGTAGAGTCGCCCGACGGAAGGCTCTTCCAGCGACCTCTAAGGAGGATAGACTCTAGCGGCATTCCCGCTTGCAAAAGAAACGTTGCTCCGCCCCTGCAGAGGGAATAGGGCTTGAATTGTTGAGAAATGAAACCAAAAAAACGCACATACGCCTGAATTCTTGCCTGAACAACTGAGATGTCTTTGGCCAGACAGGGTCTCCTGGGGCTGGTTTTTGCACGGACACCAAGGTATCCAGCAATTGTAAAGTGAGGGCATCTCGCACCGCAATCGCCTCTTGAGAGCCTGAGCGCTGACCAGCTTTGCTGCATGGAAGGCTGATGACCCCACACTGGGCGTTGAACTGCAGGTGCTTGAAACGCAACGCCATAAGTTCACCTGTAGGTAGTAATCCATGAAAACCCAGTGCAATAACAGTTGCAAAGGCCAACTGGTTGGCTGCAACCGCTTTAGCCACAAACGCACGAGCTAGGCTCAGCGGTAATGGGGGGCTCGAGATGGCGGCTCAATCCGGCGACAGCTGCGGAAAGTTCGCCAAGATTGTCGTAGGATCCCCCCTCACCTCCGGCCAGAAAAATGTAAACCGGAGAGCGCGTCAGCAATATATGACAACGGCTCACCACGGATCCACTGTAATTCAATCCAGTCTGTAAGGATGCCATCCAAGTCTTGTAGGGAAGGCTGCGCTTCTAAAAAAGGAAGCAGCCGTCCTACGGCACTTTCGTACCGCGCTCGAATTTTCGGCGCGATGGTATAGTCGCGAAGACGTATACCCGCGCGCTTGCGTCTGCTGTCTACTTCGTTGGTTTTGCCAGCCAGCACGACGCGCGGGATGAACCGCGGCATTCATGCAGGGCTACCCGCGTCAGTCGGGTTTTGCAAACTTGTCACATGGCCATGCAGCAGTGAAACTCCTAGGAACAACTGTACAGCACCCACCTTGTTGCAAATTGGCTGCAGCAGTCGGCTTGAGGTCCTACCCTTAGTTAAGATGTATAGGCACCATGCTATCTTCAAGGTGTAGCCACCTCTTTTTCAAATTCTCCACCTTGCGTGCTTTCCATAAAAGAGTCAACAAAATCATTTTCCTTTCCAGGAGGTTGATGTGCGATGTTTCGTTCCAGCGCACCTTGAATTGATGCTTCCACTGCCACCAGCCACCAAGCACGCATTGAACCATGTGCCCCTCGTTTACTTAGGGGCTCCCCAGTAAGGATACGCACATCAGACCCAGTATGATTAACTTGGAAGCCAAGGCACTTGACCAGGTCCAGCGGCCCCTGTGGCAAGTCGGAAGAATCGCTGTAGGCCAGCCAGCGCGCCATGGGGATTTCCAAGTCGGGGTGCGCCGAGGCCCCGGGGGCAAGCCCCAGCCTGGCGATGATGTGAGAAGGCCGGATACGGCAACAGAGGTGCAGGAGATTGCACAGCTTGGAAAGCCCTGACGTCCAGGTCACGAGAGGCTTGGGTTCAATGGGGAGGCAGGCAGGGAACTGCCATCGAGATCTTATGAGAAAGTTCTTTCAAGAGCTGAAAGTGGCTGCAGCACAAAGATTGAGATGATGAAGAAGGAAGAAAAAATGTGCATGTTGCTGAAGAGCAAGAGGTAAAGTTGCTGCTCCCACACCAGTGGGTTCGTCACCTACAAGAAAGCGACCTGCACCAATGAAGAGTTAGATCGCTTCTGGAGAAGCCAGCTCTCCAGCCCTCGGATGTCACCAGCACTGAAAGAGATGATCCAGGATTGCATGCCAAGTGAGTTACCTATCCCATGGCTTCTGCATGGAGATGCAGCCCCCTTCACAGAAGTCGACTCCATACAAGTTTTGAGCTTCAGGCCATGGTTTCCAAATTGAATACAAGAAACAACAGCCCCCCCATAGTGTATTTTCTATCCAATGGTTCTGTTTCAATATTGGTTTGGCAAGCCCCTGCAGATGCCTGCTTTCCAAGAGGAGTGTGAGTGAAAGCCAACTGCTGATCACTGCTATACCAAAGCTGGCCATGACCAAGAAGAGTTTCAAGCAAGTGATGGAGACTGCGGCCTGGTCATGGCAAATTCTCTTTTCAGGAGTGATCCCAAAAAAGGACCAGTTTGGGAACCCTGTGGAAGAGTTTAGAGGAAGAAGAATGAGAAGAGGAGTCTTATGGAGTATCACAGGTGATCTCGAATGGTTCTGCCAAGAGTTCTGCCAAGAGTTCAATTTTCCTTGGCCAGCATCAAACATGATGTGCCCCTACTGCCGAGCTGACCAGATGAAAGAAGACTCCAAGAACAGTTTCACTGACTTTCGGCCTTGTGCTACATGGAGAGACACAATTCACGCAAACTCTCAGCTCAAGACCAAGTTCCTGAGCCCTCCCATTTTCAAAGCACCATCAGTCAGCATTTTGTCGGTGAAGTTAGACCGGCTCCACACAGTTGACTTGGGAGTAGCTGCTTATTTGCACTGGGTCTTTGCTATACAGCATCATGGAGGAGCTGCCTGGCAGAAACAGATCCTAAGAGAATTAGCATGTGTTTCTTGCCTGTGCATGGGCTGGACAGCCCTTGGCCCACCCTCTTTCAATTGGGCTGGGCACATGTGGAGATGCCATGACAACAAGTTCCCTGCTGAGGAGAAGCAAGGCTCACACAGCTCAACAAGAAGATCACTGAGAACTATGACAAGCTCAACATTGAGGCCCAGAAGAGGATCAGACCTTTGAGCCTGAGTGATCTATGTGACTCCAGTGAACAATTTGTCTCAAGCACCAGAAAGTTGCCAGAATAGCGGAGAGCCTTGCAAAGGAGCACAGTGTCGCAGGGAAAAAAGCTTCCCAGCACAGGTTGGCCGTGGCCAGCAAATTAACTGGATTGTACCAGCTTCTGGACTCCAAATGGCAAGATTGGCCTAAGAGACACCAAAAGTTTATCAATGAAGTGGAGAAGATGATGCACCACTACTCTTGGCTTGCAGCAGATGCCCTGGCGAGTGGAAAACACCTCTGGAGCTTAGTTCAGAAAAGCCACCTCATTCTCCACTTGGCATCCCAGAGCACTCTGCACCCTAGCCTCACCTGGACATATGGCAGTGAAAGCTTTATGGGCTGGATGGTGCAGATGTCTGCTTCATGCACACATGGGACACCAGGTCACAAAGTGCCAGAGAAAGTTTGTCAAAAATTCAGATTGATGTTTCACTTGTACCTGAAAGGGTACATAGTCATGGAGGAAGGGTAGGATAGCAGAATGCTAGAAAACAGAAAAAGTAGCAGAATGCTAGAGGGAATGAAAAAACATGCTGAAAGTGCCATGGGCTGGACAGCCCAGTCCACTACAATTTGTGGCCTGGGCTGGGCAGCATATCCTGAAAAATCACATTGCTGCAGAGTTATGGCTGCAAGTTGGGAGGATTTCCAGAACTCCCTTCCACCAGAGATATGGATGCAGCTGAAGCCAGGAGGAGGAAAATCACTTTCTTCAAAGGAGAAGAAACAGCCAACAAGGCATTGCAGGCAGCTGGCTGGAAGCTAGATGAGACTGAAGACTCCCAAGTCCTCATCCCTCCAAGCCCTGATGTTGAAGAAGGTGTTGAACAAAGTGAAGGGGAAAATGAGGATCAAGGAGGCATCTCTGAGTGCCAAGTAGAGGAAAGCACAGGAAACAATTAAGTGCAATTACAGTTTTTGCATTCGCTGTGGATATTGCTGCAGCTCAATTTGCATGAGGTCCAAAAAGATTGTGCCTCTGCTTGCTGTGGGCTGGACAGGCCAAAGACATAGATGAGTGGGCTGGATAGCCCCAAACTGTCACACTAGTGGGCTGAATAGCCTCAAATCCCAATGACAATGGTGGGCTGGCTAGCCCCAAACTGTCACACAGTAGTGGGCTGGATAGCCCCAAATGTATCCAAATGTCACAACATGGGCTGGATGATCCCCAACTGTTACACTAGTGGGCACAGCTCTTTTTCAGCCATATACTCTTATACTAAAAAATGTGCGTTAAAAAAAAAAACTTTTTTACAATTGAATTTTCGATTGAAATTTCGATTGAATTTTAAAAGCATTTCACTTGAATTTTCGATTGAATTTCATTTCTTCTGCCACTTGAAAAATCGATTGAATTTGAATTTTGCAACTTTTCAAGCGGCGATTGAAAATTTCAAGTGCGATTGATTTTGTTCAATCTAGGATGCCCTGGGTTCACCTGTGTAACTGGTCCGCTTCTCTTTCAGGTCCCTGATAATTTCCCCAAACGTAAAAGATGCAGGGGTTTCACCTTCCAAAAAACTCCTAACCTTGTCATGCAAATTTCCTAAAGCCGAAGCATGAACTTTTCCAGGCTGCTGCTGGAGTCCATGGCCAATATAGCCATATAAATCCGTATACAGTAAGGCGTTCAGGGAGGCACAAGCACAGGCCACCCAGGCGCCTACCGCAAAATCTGTACATGAGCTGGCGTACTTCGACTGCCAGCAAATGAAAAGCCCTCCGACCAAGACACTGACAGGGGAAACAACCCGCTGGACCGCTTGGCCTTTGCTGCGGGTCGTGGAGGTCTGGCACAGCAGGGAGAGAATGCCACAAATCCAGCGTGCCAACCCCATGCCAGAGCGATACCAAATTGTTTCAGATCGCTTGACCGGGTCAAAAGCCAAAGCCATTCATTCCGCGAGCGGGGTGCCGGTGCTATGCTTGGCCCAGCACTCCCTGCGGGAGTTGAATTCGATGAAGTTGGATTTGGCGGTGCAGAAGCGACTTCAAACGCCACACCACCTAAGACCTAAGCCAACCTCAGTGTAGCTGTCGCCTTCAATACTGGCGCCAGCCGCTGGCCCCGCAGCGGAAGTGGTGTTTGCCACAGTTCCTGGGTGCCGCGTGGTACCCACTGACTCATCCTCTAAGCTGCATCTCCTGTCTTCTTCGCATCGGGCTTGTCTTTTCCGTCCTGGTTGCTCCAATTCTGCCATCCTCTGCCTCTGCCTCCTTTTCCTTTCCACTTGCCTCTTTGCCTTGCCTTTCGCATCTTTGCTCTTTCCTTTTCCTCGAGGTTCTTGCGTCCAATCGCTGCCACATGTCTGCGTTCGGCTCCACGAACCTTTCCCGCCGGCTCGCTCGATCTGCTTTCCGTGCTTTTGAGCGGCCAGCAGGATATGTGCATGCCGGCGCCGTGCCGCCATCTTCGGCATCGTAAATTCCATCCCCCAACCCTTGTCGGGTGGCCGTGTCGACGGCAATGAGGCGTGCCGCCACCATGTCTGCCAAGACATCGAACTTGCCCTCGCGCAAAGTGTCCAATGCCTTGGACAACAGCGCGAGCTCCTTAGTCCCGGCTCTTGGGGTCCAGCGCGGGGCGCAGCCCCAGCTGGTAGTGCGTGAAGAGCTTCGGGCGTGACCCCGGCTCCTCCGTACTTGCATCGCCCTCGACTATCCCATCCCATGGGCTAGGAAGTCGAATGCCTGCTGTTCCAGCATTCTGAGCACCGACCCTGGTTGCCGCTGACTCTTCCTCTTCAGCGGTGGAGGGAGGCTATTCTGAGCCAGAGCTGCTGTCCTTCGAGCTGCTCCTGGGACTGCTCGACTTGCGTCGGCGTCGCCCTCGGCTCTTTTTCCGGCGCCTGCTGCGGCTCCTTTCTCGGCTCCTTCTCCCCTTCTTCACGGCATGTCCCTGCTGGGCTGCGGCTGCCAGAGCCAGCGCTGAACCCACACTTGACTTCTTCTTCTTCGACACCGGTGAGTGACTCCGGCTCTCCTTCCTCTTCGTCAAGTCGATGACCTCGTCCTTCACCTTGTCCATCAAGGCCGGAGGTGCAGGCGGTGCAGCACGTGAGCCTTCCGGCTTCCGCAAGGTTCCAACCGGGGATCCATCCAGAGCGCCAGCGTCCTCCTTGCGAGAAGGTCACAACGGCGCCCCTTCTACAAACGAAACCTGCCGAGCGCTCCCTCTCAGAGCGGCCAACCTCTTCTCGGCTAAGCTGTACTCCTTCTCCTTCTCCCTGGCTCTGCCAGTTGGGCTTCGGCCGCTTGCCGTCCCAACTGAGGCCCACTTGCGACCTTCTTCTTTGCAGCTGGTATCAACCACACGGCAGCAAAATCCCCAGGGGGATTACCACGTGAACCGATGTAGATGTAGCCCTGATTTTCCTGCAAGGCTGCAATGCCTTTCTGTGTTGGGGTAGCAGATGTGAATCTTCTTTCGCCTTCCCTTGAAGAACTTCTGCAACTGCTTCTTGCCACCATCCTCTTGATCGCCACCCAAGATTTGTACGGTGAGCCAGATGCCTGTGGACTCGGAAAGCGTCCCCATCACCAGCGCAGCGCCTGTACCGGCGTCTGTGGCTTCCTCCCCCAGGACCGGGAAGCTGATCACTGATCCCGGAGGGATGTGCCGGTCACTCCATAACTCGGCTAAGCTGACATCGTACTCCCGTTTCCAAATCCTTGTAACGCCGTTGATGCTTGGCTCCTCCGCGGCGCTTCTTGCGGATCCACTGCGATGCTCACGCTTGTCGCGATGGGGCTTTGCTGACCGCCCGGTTTTCCTCTCACCAGCGGGTTTCTTCTCCTCAGCGTATTCCCTCCTAAGGGTGGTGGACCTTCAGGTTCCGGAGGCCTCCTTGTATCGTGATCTTCCTTTTTCAAGGCTCCTCTTCTTCTTCTTCCCCGCCCTCTTCGAACTCGTAGTCCGATGGTTCTGCCTCTTCTCGATGTCGATCTTCTCGAGGAGGTCGGGCTGGAGACCGCGGCAATGGAGGTCCCGTGTCCCTCGCAGGGCTCCTCGACCTTTGGGGCCTCGCAACCTTGGGCTTTGGAGCCAAAGTCAACCCAGGCGCACGGTCAGACCCACCAGCGCTCTGGGAACCCAGCGACTGGTCCAGATTTGCGAACGCTCGCACCAGGCGAGCAAAGGAAAGAAGAGCTTCCTCGGCCACAGCCCGCAATCCAGCCAGTCGCCAGGGTTGCTTTAGAAGCCCTTGCGAGACCTCCAAAGACGAGCAGCCTAAACACCAAGAGTCACCTTCCTGCGCAGTGCTGCTTTTGCACTTGTTGCAGGGAGGCATTCCCCTAGAAAAGACCTATAAGCCGAAAAGTCACAGGAACACGTATTACCCTCATCCCAAACGTCGGTTTCGACAGCAAAAGACAGGTTGGTTCATGTCGTTAAGCATTTTCATTCTTCTCAGGTAGACATTTAATTTGAAACAACCCAGACCCAGCTGGGACATGCTGGGACCATACAATATAACAGAAGCATCCCCAGCCAGTTGGCAAGATCATGGATGATCATCCCTGTAAAGCTGCCATGCTTTCGGGCACTTCCGAACCGCATTAAAAAGATTGAAGTCACTGCAATTTGTTTACCATCCACAAAGTGTCCCAACCATGGTTTCCAGCAGCCACCTTTTGATCCTGTCCACAGGTCGTGTATGGGTACTGCACTCTATAAGTGCTGGTTGAGCCACCTCCAGACAGAACAAGTCGCTGAGAGAGATGACGGATCGAGCACCAAAAATGGCCTAGTGTGTAGTTGGTACCTAGTTACTTGATGGAAGTTGTTGGTACATTGGAATCCGACTGGATGTAGAAGTTCTTGTACATTCAGGATGGCCCACCGAATCTTTAAAAAATACTTCCCCAATCGAATTGTCTATATATAGAAATGAATGACCGAATTGGATCGAATTGGTGGGCTTTATTTCTCCGCTCTTCTTGAAAGCTCCCTTTCCACGGAGCGCTACAATAGACAGCGTATAGTCTCTGGTTTTCACATATGGGTGACTATGGTGTCCTTGCCCCAGGCTCATGAAGGCTCGGGATTCGCTTCAACTTCGGATTGTTTGTGCCGCATCTCTCTCCCAAAGACACCTATCCTTCGCAACTGGTGCATTTGGGTTCGCAAACTGCAAAGCCATGCAGGGCGGCTCAACAAAAAAAACACACCTGCAGGTCGCAGATGCGTATTGCGAGCAACTCCGCAACTCCTATCACCTGCAAGCAGGGACAATGTGAGTTCGGGGCGCGTAGAACCCGACTCTACCGGGCTGAAAATAGAGGACGGCGAGCCCTCCGTGGGACTGGCAACTTGCGTTGCTAATGAAACTTACATGGACATTTACCACTCACCAGGCTTAGCTTGTCTCCTCTTTGAAGATGGGGATGATTGATATGGGTTCATGGCCTAAGGAAAACGCATGAAGGGCCGCACCATATGCTTATTCGGCTTGTTCATTATTTGAGGGTCGAGTACCCTGCTGAAGGCAAAGGAGCCATCTTGGAATGATGTTTCATGATTTTCAACTGAAATGAAGCACAGACAGAAAACACATAAAATAAAAAATAAATAAATAACAATTGCTTTCAATCCAGACTGAGTAGTTGGCCCATGTTGGCCCCCTTTCTGGATCTTTGTGGGGAAGTCGCATCTGTCACCAGTTTTCAGCACCCGGCGAGTGTGGATTTGGATAGTGGTGGCAAGGTAGGGAATGCCCCTGCAGTTTTCTGTGACCTTTTCATCCCTTTCTGTCCGGGCAACGCAACTTCTTCGTCATTTCATTGAAATCCTCGGGGCGACTCCTCAAACCTTACACAACCCCACAACATTTGCAGATGTTGGTCTTCAATTAGGGCTGATAGTGGTTGGTAAAAAGGTGAAAAGCTGCTCCAGTCTGAAGATGTCTGAAGCGCCACTCAAGTGAAACAATACTGTGTAACATGCAACAACTTTTCAAGGGCAAAGTAGAAATCCCATCCCATCCCCGGACCATAGGGATTTCCTCTGGGGATTCAATAGGGGAATGTAGTGCCGGATGCATCAGATTCGTCCTTCTTATTTCCACCCCCTTGCAATCGCGACTTGATATAGTGATGCTGGTCCCAATAATATGGGTCCTTACATGGCAATACACACACACAAATGTGCGATCACAACTTTTTAGGCTTCCAAAAGACTTGATTATCTGGACGAACTCTGACGCGAATCCAAATATTTTCAGCCAGACTTACCTTACATGATGTTGAAAGACAGGCTGCTGTTGGAAGGTCTGCACTTGCGGTCACACCCAGATGGCATCCCAAATCCTTGACTTTGAAAGTCACTGCTTTTGGCACATAGCCGCAGTCAGCCCCAGCAGGCTTGACCAGTGGAGCCTGGCATGGGGCAGAGAGCATCTTTGAAGTGACACGAAGATGAATTCGATGTAATGGGGAGCAAAAAAATGCGGGCGAATGAGGCGACCCCCCCATGGAATTCTTTGTTCTACGAAGACAAGTTGGCTCAATGAGCAACTCAGAAGTGCCTGGTATTCGCAAGAATATTCTGCTTGGTGCTTGCAACCCATCCCACAAATGTTGCCACATTGAAGAGTCAATAATCTCACATTGGGATGGAGAAGCAACAAAGTACTTCTGTGAAACCGAACTATAACCCTGATTCCGTCATTTGTGATGTTCGGTAATAGTATGGTAATAGTAATGGGCGTTGACCTTCAAACTGACATTGTTTTCTGTCCAGCAGCCCAAATATCTGGCCGTGCAGAATGAAGTGGCAAGACAATAAAAAGAAAAAACACATGAAATAAAAAGAATTAAAGAAAGAGAGTCAGACAGAGATAGATAGGTGATAGGTTAGATTTGATTTAGATTTAAATTTAGATTGAGATTTCGATTAGATTAGATTAGATTAGATTCGCTTCCCTTAGCTTAGCTTCGCTTGGCTTGGCTTGACTTAGCTAGGTAGATAGACAGACAGATAGACATACAGAATAGATACATAGGATTGGAGGACAGGATAGGACTAGGATTAGGATCAAGATTAAGATAGGATACTTAGATAGATGGACGGAGAGATAGAAGGATAGATGGAATATCTGAGGTAACATGGATTTACATGGATATCCATGCGATTGTTTGACATATTCAATGGGTTTCCTTCTGTACTATCTGTACTGTTCCCTAAGAATCTCAAGATATTCCCAGCATCAGTACAAGTACCTCACATGTTTTTTTCCTTTGTGGGGAGGCCACTGGACCTCGCGGCAACTATGCAGCTCTGTCGGCCCGTCACCGCAGGGAGCGTGTCATGATAAGAGGATGAAAAAGGAAGGGTACGTGCGCTTGAAACCTTCAAACATGTCACAAATCCGTACATATCAAATGTATATGTGACAAACCAACAAGCGAAGCTGAATCAACTTTATACCTCGCTGAATTTATATGATCAAATCCCTGCAAAGTACTAACTGGTCAGGTTGAATAGAAGGCATGGATCACCACTTTGTAAAACCCTTCCCAAAGTGCAAAGAACTTTACCAAATTGAGTTTCCACATATGCTGGTTGCTTGATGGAATCCCTGTTGCCGAAATACAATCATACCCTACTATCTATATTTAGCCAGTTAGTACTGCAATACAATGTATGCATCCACTGGGGAAAAGCCTTGGACTTTAGATGGTCTATATAACCCAAACTTGGTGGTTCACCCCAGTTATTATCAGTGGGTTAGTTCATCCCAGTTGCAACTGGACTAAACCTACTTACCCTACTTGCAACTGGGGTGAAAGACCCACTGACTAGCTGGGGGGGTGAGCCGGCAAATACATACCGATATGATTAATTAACAAATGTTCACATGAGCAAGCCGAAAACCCTATAGGTTCACGGAAAGGACATCCACAAATTTGGGAAGGTCCCATCGCTTACCACACGTTTGTACAAATGGTAAATTTGGGGGGTATCGCTTGCAGGAAACTGCTACACTTATATATATATATATTATAATTCACAGAAATCAACGTCCAATTTGGGTATCCCTAATGTGGATATTAGAGAAATACAATGACATAACCTTGAAAAGGGATATCGCTAATTTGGGAAGGTCCCATCGCTTACCGTGTGTTTTCAACAATTTCCATCAATTTTCATAAACCAATGTCCGTCCAATACATATTTACTATTGCAGGGGTTTTTGCGGTGGCTCACATGGGTTTCACTGTCTCAAATCCCAACTGCTGACATGGTGTCATTGATCAGCCCGGATTCAATTGAAAACATCCAGTATGCTCCGATTTCCCCCAATGGGGCAAGAAGTCATAAGAAGTCCTTTGTGTCCTTTCGTAATCTTAAAGAGAAAAAATATGAAACAATTGTGTATGGAGAATGCGCCCCCTGCAAGATGGCATGCAACCGGTGCGGATCCAGGCAAACCAGCATTCAACCCAATACTCGATTGTCATTGCTCACCACAGCGTAGCCACCTGAGGCTCAAGGCGGTCGGCATTCCGGAGATTCATTTTATGATGAGATCCAGTGTTTAAAACCAAGCTTTGTGGTTTGATTTAGTTGGATGATAGATGATGTTAGATTGTAACTGTTAGATGTAGTTGCTGAGGTATATTCTAGTATTGTATATCAATCTATCTCATACCAGACCAGTAGTACCGCAAAAGGCGGTGACGGAAGTTTCAACGATTGGACACTATAGGAGGAGTGAGTTGTTGTGATGCGTGGATGGCAGAGCGAATCCACTGATGGGCCGAAAGGTGTTTGGAGCTGTGTTTTTTGGAGTGGTCGCAATGGTTGCAGTGGTCACCTGGATGTAGTGTGGTGTAGTGTGGCTGTAGTTGTAGTTGTAGTGTAGTGTAATTAGTATCATTAGTGTAGTTGTAGTTGTGGTGTGGTGTAGTGTAGTTTAATGTAATGTAGTGTAGTTTAGTGTGCTGTAGTGTTGTGCGCTGTAGTGTAGTCTAGTGTAATGTAGTCTAGCGTAGTGTAGTGTAAAGTAGTGTAGTTGCAGTTGTAGCTGCAGTTGTAGTGTAGTGTAGTGTAGTGTAGTGTAGTGTAGTGTAGTGTAGTGTAGTGTAATTAGTGTAGTGTAGTGTAGTTGTAGTTGTAGTGTAGTGTAATTAGTGTAGCGTACTGTTGTGTAATGTAGCGTAGTTGTAGTTGAAGTTGTACTCTAGTGAAACCACCAATCGGTTTTCAATGATTTTCTTCGTGATGTGATTCGATATCCATAGCTACGTAGGCTATTTATATTATATATATATGCGCTTCTTCGACCTAGTTTAACCTGGTCTTTACTAACGGCCAGGCTGAACCTGGTTGTTGGAAGATGCTCCTTTAAATAGCTATGCTTATAACTACCATTATATACTTTGTCCAGGAAGCTCACATGTCATGTTGGAAAAAATGGTCAATAGATATGTGGATAAAAAGGCCATTTGGTTCAATGCGATGCAAGTAAAATGCGCCTGGGAGCACGGGCTCTGCGCAAACGTCTGCATCTTAGATCATGATGTCACCAAATACAAAACAGAATATAATCTGGTGAAAGTACCTACCTGAAATTTCCCACAAAATCTGGACCGTGCAAAGTCCGTGAAACGACCGTGAAAAACCCGTGAAACGGCCGTGTGAAACCCGTGAAAAGCCACCAAAAACTTGCGCGTAATTTTTACTCATTTCTGGAAGTATTTTGTAGTCTTTTCACGGGTTTTTCATTGAAATCTTTGGAATTGGTCATTTCAAGCAGTCTTGGCACTTATAGACTTGAAATTGGTTGATGAGCAGCTGTTGTTGCTGAGGCTGTGGAGTGTATGTGGGGTTTGGTGGGTTTCCCCTTATATATGAATATATGTCAAAAATATATCCCAAGATTCCCAAGATCAACATAACCTTTACATAAATTTGTTTAAAAAAAAAACTAAATAACATGGGTTTTCGATGGCCTTTAGGTAACGGCCGGCTGTTAGTGTAACGGCCAAATTTAACCTGGCCTTTGGAAGGCCCGGATATATATATATATATATACATATTGTTACATCCTAGCATATCCATTATATCCTAACTTACGGAGCTTGTCACCATGGTTAAGACCATTCATACGTGTATATAAAAATATTAATATGTATATAAATATATTAATATGTATATAAATATATTAATCTGTATATAAACATATTAATATGTATATAAATATACGTATATGATCGTATATGTATGTATGTCATTAATAACCCGTACCAACCCACACTAACCATGCAAAAAATAGCCATATGAATCATACTTAGAGCAAATACCGTAACCCCAACCGCAGCCCAAGTGAGCCATTAAAATAGAGAACAGGGGATCGTGAAATGCCAGTTGGTTGAAAATGGTGTCTCTTCTTCTATGGGTTATCATCACCCCAATCAGCTAGATTGTAGAAGTCCCAATAAGTTGACCAATCAACCAGGGTACTATCCATTATGTATGAAAGTGTATTATCCATTATATAGATGATTATAGATCATTGTCATACAGCTTCCCCTTAATCACCATTCATCATCATTCATTCAGGATTTTCGTTACCACTATGAATAGCGTTACTTACCTTTGTTATAACCATTCTTGACCATCATTAACCGAGCAATGTCAAGTTAGGATTAATAATCCCCGCGGTATTAATAAACCCCCTCTGCCCAATTTGTTTGTAATTTAAAAACAGGTGGTGCCCCAGGATTAATACACCGTTTGGCTGGGACATGATTAATCAACCCCCTGTGGTGAAATCCAATTTTTTATCCAAAATTCTTTATAAAAATCATCACATGCACGCATGCACAGACGCGAAGTGTGAGATTTTAGCAATCAAATGCCATCACTGCCATCCCGTGCTGCAAAGTGAGATTTTGGCAATCAAATCTGTTTCTGGCACAAAGATGAGAATAAGCCAAACTGGCTGCAGACGATCATCACATGCACACATGCACACATGCACACACGCCTGGACCTAATTAATCAACCAGCAGTGCTGACATGTGGGAATTTAGCAATCAAATGCCATCACTGCCATCCCATGCTGCAAAGTGAGATTTTGGCAATCAAATCTGTTTCTGGCACAAAGCTGAGAATGAGCCAAACTGACTGCAGATAATCAACCTCCAGTGCTGAAATTTCCTTTTATGTATCTATAATTATTTATGTCCAATTATTTTTTCTGGTTGGTGGGGGCTATAAATCCATTGGTTTTAATTATCCCGGGGGGGTGATTAATCCTAACTTGACATTATTAATTATTCAGGCTTAAAAACCCATCACTGCTCCCATGCTTCCAAAAACCAATCACTGCTCCCATGCTGCCACCCCATGCTGCTAATTGCTTCTTTTTTCTGCTGATGGCCTGCCTCATTGAAATTATTTTTCAATGGGCTTGCCTGATCGCTTATGAAATCCAATGGGATCTGATGGGATTCATGAGGTTTTAAGATTCAAATCTTATCAAATCCAATGGAAACAGCTGGGATTCATGAGGTTTTAAGACTCAAATCTTGTCAAATCCAATGGAATCTCATGGGTTCCATGAAATTTTACAATTCAAATCTTACCAAACCCAATGGAATCCGATGGGATTCATGAGGTTTTAAGATTCAAATCCTATCAAATCCAATGGAAACGACTCAAATCTTGTCAAATCCAATGGAATCTCATGGGTTCCATGAAATTTTACAATTCAAATCTTATCAAATCCAATGGAACCTGATGGGATTCATGAGGTTATAAGATTCAAATCTTATCAAATCCAATCGAATCTTATGGGTTCCATGAAATTTTACAATTCAAATCTTACAAAATCCAATGGAATCCGATGGGATTCATGAAGTTTTAAGATTCAAATCCTATCAAATCCAATGGAAACAGCTGGGATTCATGAGGTTTTAAGACTCAAACCTTGTCAAATCCAATGGAATCTGATGGGATTCATGAGGTTTTAAGATTCAAATCTTATCAAATCCAATGGAATCTTTTGGGTTCCATGAGATGTTAGGACTCAAATCTTATCAAATCCAATGGTTTTAAGACTCAAATCTTATCAAAACCAATGGAATCTTATGGGTTCCATGAGGTATCAACTATCAAATCTAATCATATCATATACAAGATTTTATGGTTCAGGGGCCGTTTATTTAGGGTGGATACAGGAAAGACCTTAGAAGGTACCTACCTACCTTGTGGGGGGGAGGGGGGGGTTGATTAATCCGATGTTGGCATCAATGTTTAATGGCCAATAACCAAAATACCCCATCATTAACCATCATTATTAACCATCATTAACATTTGTTATAACCATTATAACCAGGGGTATTTTGATCAAGGCGCAATTCCCAGAACCTGCCACCACATGGAGATCAATGCCCTCGATACCAATCAAGGCTTCGGTGCCCTTGAAGTCCTGCGAGGATGGGGCTCCCCAGTTATGTCTGTTGGTTAGTAAACCCCATGAATACTATAGTTATATCATGTTATTTCCACCAAAAACCATATAGTTTTGCCACTTTTTTTAGGCAACTGAACGCTATCGACTGGGGGCCCCATCCTGTGGGATATACAATGATTATGTGGATCAATGAACACAAAGGATCACAAAGGATCAACGATATATATATATGTACAATTATATACATATATTATTTTCAAGGATTACTCAATGGACGAGGTGTTTACAGTGGTTTGAATGGTTCTGAAAAAAATGATCATTCGATCCGGAGATCCATCAATGGATCATTGAAGTCGCAGGAAAGCATTGTAAACACCAGCCAAACATTAAAAAAACATATATAATGGATATGGGTGGGTCTCATGTCAATGTTCCCAAGCAACAATCCGGTAGCTGGCGAACATGCTCGTCATTGCTCGTCAGACCATCAACCAGAGAACACGGCTTCAAGGGGGCACGAAAACGACTTCAGAAAGTCTGTATATAATCAGACTGAAACCAGCCTGAAACCACTCTCTGGTAATCAAACGTGGCTGGCCGGAATCTCACCCGTGTGGACGACTCATGTGTATATATATATATATATATGTATATATGTATACAATCATATACAGATATAATCATATAAGTATATATAATCATATTTATATATATAATAACATATATATATAATCATATATATATAATCATAAATATATTGTTATTTATTATACACATAATTGATTATTCATAATCATGATTAATTATGTATATACACATCGACAATTTGTGTTTTCCACTGACAGATTCGATTACCTGAATGTAGTTTCATTGCTCACCCCTCACAAAAAAGCCTCACCCTCTGGCTAAAACCGTTTACCGTAGATGTTATCTGGGCGTGCTTCCATATGCATGAATCTCAATGGAGGAACTTAACCACTCAGCAAGTCACCTAGCCACCTGACTCAATGCGAAATACATGTCCATAGTTCGCTTCTCCAAGTCCCCAACTTGCTAGGTTTGACCAGTGTCAAATCCCCAAAACAGCTGTGTTGGTTATTCCCAACTTCCCCACTTCATGCTTCGACCAATCTTTGATGGACATGTTTCATAGCAAATAGACATGGCTGTCCTACAGTATGCAAATTCCTCCACATGCTGATTGATGATGATTGTAGTCATACTTCATCAACTACCATTGCAATCCCTGTTGACCAATGCCCATGGGGCCCATCATCCCCTAGTTTTTCGGGAGAATCACTGCAGCAAACCCCTCGCCTGGTGGTATGGATGCAGCAAACCAACCTTTGCTCCATCATAGATTGATGACAACAGCCGATCCTGCGCGTTTGAATTGGCTGTGTGGCTGTGCTCCTGCTTGGCCGGAGTCAAGCATTACCGATTCTTGGGTGTCAAAGTCAGGAATGCCGAAACTTTCAACATGAGACTCAACCACTTTATGAAGCTGCAGCAAGTGAACGCGCCCGAAATCACTGTGTGACCTACACAACACCCGGCGCGAAGCACATCCAAAATGGTATCAGTTGCGGACACAGTTTTGTGGATAACCTGCAGTGATTCATCCGAACTGGACAAACATACATCAATATTTGTATGTTATAACATACCGTTACGAGTATATAGATTGCATGTGTGTGTGTGTGCGCGTTGTTTTTTGTGGGGGGGTTTGCTTTTCTCCTACCACACCCACGATCTAAGACAAGAGATTGTCCTGTGAATCTGTAGAAATCTGTAGATTCAACACTTCAAGGATGGCCCCGTTATAGGCCGACCAAGCCGAATCAAGGGAACCCACCTCCGGTGTCCACGGCATCGGAGAGAAATGGTGGCTCGGACAAGGCCATTGCATCGGGGGTCTGACTGTAAAACGTCCTCAGCCAAGCAGAAACCATGCACCGAATATTAAGAAGATATCAAGCCGTTCAAGCCATTAAGATACGACTTAAGATACCATTGAAAACCAGAAAAAAAAACAATGACTTTCATGACTGGTCTAAATTTTGGCCGTAGCACCGCAGAGTAAATGAGAACTCGTGCTGCTTGGTGGCTCCAACACATCTCTTTGAGATCATCCTCAAAAATCAACAGCAAATATCAGTATATAATACATGCATACAGACACATATTATATATAATAAGATATACATGTGTCAAAAGGGATCATCATACCAGCTAGGGATGAAGAAAATTCATTCCCAGCTTGTGGGTCTTCAACCACGCATCAGCCGTTGAGGATCATCCAATTTGGGGTTCTGAGATATACGCGTACAGTCAGTGACTCATGGGCTCATGGGGCCATTGCGACGCTACCCCAACAAAATCCCGTGGACATATCCCAGTTACGAGAAGTCTGACTTCAGGAATCATCGCAGGTGCAGGTATAAGATAATATCATAAGTCTTGGAAGAATCACAACAACTCATCTGCCTGTCGAAAAAGGCTGTGTTTGAGTTGTCCCCAACTTACGATGCGAATTTGAGAGCGGACTTGATCCCCTAGACTAGTGCACAGCACTGTCCCCTGTATGATTCCTGGGTTGGTTGAGCCCCACCCGAAGAAAGGGATGAACAGTTAAACGGTTGAACCAGGCCCTGGAAACCCCACTGGAGCCTGGTTACAGAACATAGATACCGTAGATGGACGAATTATTCAAACCCTTGTAATCCAATAACCCCTCGCACCCCGAATTACAATGTTGTTTTTTTGGTTTGGTTCGCTCCTTCGAATGGACGAAATAAACCAAACCCTAAGATCAGGAACAAAGATACGAAACCATAACGTTGAAATTTGGGGCACAGGGGGTAGCCTACAACTCATGGATGCGGGGTTTGAATAATTAATTTGTCAATCTACTGTATCACCCTCGAAGATCATTTTTTCTAAACAAGTTATCAGATAAATGTAATTTGACATATAAATAAGCATGAACAAACATAAATAGATCATAGATGATCATAGTAAATAGAAAACATTGTTATAAATTCTTATAACATATTTACTCTATAAACATCTATAAACTATTATGATAAACTCCAGTCAGTTCCTGTGAGGAAATCGTCTTCGATGCTGGGAATCGCACGGGATCTTGTTTCCCTTGGTTTTCGCCGCCTGGCCGTCAGCGAGCTTCGCATCACTGATATCACCAACAAAAAATCAACAAAAATACGAGGGGGATGTCAAAAATTGGGGGTTGAACTGATTTGACCAACGAAAACTGTGATTTCCAACTGATGTAATATGACTTGAGCATACTTCAGCAACAAAAAATGAGGGTTTAAACAGCAAACAGCTGGATGACCCTTGCCCATACCCAAATTCACATGTTTGTTGAGTCATGATCTATCATGATCTCCCATGATTGTTGTTGGGAGAAGTTTCATCTTCAATTGGTGAGATGGCTACAGATCACGTTTCAACCATCAAATCGTTTTCCGTGAATGAATTACAAAGTCTGTATGCTTGAATAAGGTGAATAAACCTAACGAAGAACAACTGTTGGTTATTCAGCTAAAATCATTCGATTTGGTTGGTGAAACCCTGCATTTGTCTTACTTCAATCATCAATCCCCCCCTAGTTTTCTTAAAATTCTGCTGTCTGCAGTTAGTAGTTTTCCTGAGTCATTGGGGTACCCCTCACTCGTTTAGGATTTTCTATTGTAAATCATCTGGAGGTTTCCTAAAATAGAGGTACCCGTAAATCATCCATTTTATAGACCCCATTTTAGGAAACCCCCATCTAGCTATTGGGGATCCCCTCACCTTGTCGGAATTTCCCCTAACCCGCCTTCATCTCTGGGAGAGGCGCCCGAGGCGCCCGAGGCGGTCGAGCAGACCCAGAGGACCTCGCTCTGCGACCCGTCAGTTTCTCCTCAGCAAAGTCGGAAAAAGATCGCGTGTCATAATATGGGGAAATGAAACGAATAAAGATACTGTGTATATATATATATATACATATCATATAATCAATTTGATATGATATTTAGATTGTCTGACAATGGGGCATACCCCCAAATCATGGCATGTTCTTGAACATGGAAAATAATGATAAACCATTGGATCTGGAGGTAACTTGTTGAAGACAAACCCACATTTTCCAATGGTCATTGCGAGCAGCAAAAATGTTGTAACCCTTATCAAAAATTGTGATGTTACATATGACTTTGCCGTTCAAAAACGTGGTTTCAACGCCTGTAAGAGGCCATGTCACTGATGACATCAGACAATCACAGGATGATGGTGGAAATGCCCGAAATTGGAGTAATTTGCACATTATATTTTTTTCAATAAATTTGTGGTTAAAATTCCATGGAAGAGTCACCTCAAAATTGGAAACCCCAGTGTGTTACCACAACGAAACTGTAATTTTGTGTCCCGGGAGCTTCGTGGAAAAGTTCCTTTTTTTGTTTCAAGCCAGGGTTGGGCGGAGACTGTGTTTGAACGGTTAAACATTTTGATGTTTAAACGATGTTTAAACGCCAAATGTTTAAACAATTTGGCGGAGGACGGGATGATGATAGGAAATGTTTAAAAAAAACGTTTAAACAAGTTTAAACACATGTTTAAACGACATGTTTAAACAAATTCTGGAAAGTGGGGATCGGATACACATGCGAGCTGCTGGGGGGTTCACGGGAACCAGTCCGACCAAACCAGTTCCCTCCACAGTGACCAGAAGATGCGCAACTGTTTTTCAAGAGATTCAGACAAAAATCAAGAGATCAAGAGTGAAGGGTCAAACATGTTTATATAAACAAATTCCAAGAAATATAAGAAATTGTGGACCCAACCGCATGAGATCATGCGCGCGTTGAATTTGTTTAAACATGTTCGCCCCCACCCGGACGTGGCTCCACACTTACAATCGTCATGATCATGATCATGATCATGGTGATCATCATCATCATCATCACATCAAGATCATCATCATGATCATCGCATCCAAATTCGCCACCCCCCTCTGAACAATATGCTGACTGTAGTAATAACATCAACTTCATCTTCATGAGGGGTCAAAATTCGCCACCTCTTCTGAAAAATATGTCGGTTGGGGCAAAAACATCAACTATATCTTCATGAGGGGTCAAAATTCGCCACCCCCTATCATGAGAGATCAAAACCTGCCACCTCCTATGAATAATATGTTGATGGGGGTCATAACATCAACTTTATCTTCATAAGGGATCAAAATTCGCCACCCCCTATGAACAATATGTTGATTGGGGTAATAACATCAACTTTATCTTCATAAGAAATCAAAATTTGCCACCCCCTATGGACAATATATGTTGATTGGGGCAATAGCATGAACTTTGTCTTCATATCCACCTGAAGTCAGACGCTGCGCAACCTCAGGGTTGCAGCGAACATGTTTTTAAACAATTGTTTGGAACAGAAGTCCGACCTCTCCAATATCAGTGCTGCCATCTCCGGAATCCGACAAATATGTTTAAACGGTTTAAACATATGAATCAAAACTTTAAACGAGTGTTTAAACGGTTTAATGTTTAAACCTGTTTGGAACGACCCTGCTTCAAGCACAAAGTTGTCCGAGGTTGTTGTGGAAGTGCAAGAGAACGTCCAGCAGGGTAGCATGACGTATGTGTGGAAGTGCAAGAGAACGCCCAGCGGCGTAGCATTGCGTATGTGTGGAAGTGCCAGAGAACGTACCATGTGGTAGAAGTCGAAATGAACGTTATTACCCCCCCACCCCACCCCAATTTTATCAACACGCGCATGGCCTCTTACTGGCGCTGACATCAAAAACATCATGAGCTATGATCTCACCGACAATGTCGGGATTCGGCCAACAAATTTGGCAAATCCTCCAAGCCATAAACCTTAGGGATTTTCGTACACCTCAAAAAAGGAGGCTTAATACCACAACAACCTTGACGGTCAATTGCAAGGCTCAACCTGAATCACACCAGGAGACCATCCTGGTTTAATCCGCGGTCCAGTGGCACCCAGGAAAATTCAAGAAAACCAAAGGATGAGAACAGTTTCAGCTGCAACAACATCTCTCACAGCTCTGTATCTCACGGCAGATTGCGTCCTAATGGACACCCAGTGTAACACCGCAACATCTGCGGCTTGAATTCTGCATGGACAAGACATGGTGTATGGACTATGGTCATCCCACCATCATTAGGAATTCCCCACATTTGGATATATGATTGGTATATGAACCCCTATGACTGGATTGATGGCCATTCCCCAAAATGGGTATATGATCCATGGGCAGCTTCTTATTAGGGAACATATAGGATCAAAACCTGTAGTTGTCTACATAATATATACGTGTATATATATATACAAACATATATGATGCGAAAATATAATCAAAGAAAAGCATGTGTGTATATAAATACATATCATATACTGTGAACAATTTTACCCTTGTTCCCGGTGTAGTTACAGTCAATCACTGAGTGGTCTGCGATGATTCCACTAGCAACAGCCAACGGCCATGCAGTCCAGCGCACAACTGTTTTCCTCCTTGTAGGCAACTTGAGCGAAAGTATTGGCAGTGCAGGCGGGCTATGCACGTGCAACTATAAGGAATACCGAGCTCACCTATGGCCTACATCCCTTTCGCACCCCCCATGTCTGCCGGATTCTTGATGGCAGGCACAGAGTAAGGGATCATTCAAAAGAAGAAATTATGTACAGCTTTCC
The DNA here is from genome assembly GCA_947184155.2 of Cladocopium goreaui. Classification (NCBI taxonomy): domain Eukaryota; class Dinophyceae; order Suessiales; family Symbiodiniaceae; genus Cladocopium; species Cladocopium goreaui. The sequence continues at coordinate 436,133 of CAMXCT020004702.1, forward strand.
TACCAAGTGTTGAAAAACAGTGGTCCAGCTACTCGGGAATCATCCGGTGAATAACTTCCCTTTCACCTTTCCATGCTAACTTTGTAACCGATTAGGTAGAAAGAGCTATACCCTACGCTAGCCTACCGACCTACAAAATGAACAAGCTATCGGTTCCAAGCTCGTAAAACATTAACTTCACTGTTTAGGTGTGCGACCTCCTCTTCAAGCATCTGCATCTTCCGTCGCGATGCAGTATCTGTAGGGGAAATTCCAGCAAAGAATGGTAATGAGAATGAGTTTCCGCAACCTGAGGCATTGGCGCTCTTCAGCTCTGATTCAGCCTCCTTCAACTTCCGTCTAAGGTCAGCCATTTCTGTTTGGTTTAACCTCAGCTGACCATCTCGGTCGTGGATCTCACCCATACAGTCCCATGCTCTCTTCTCCCCCCCGGGCCACGGCAGAGAGTTTTGCCTTCTGCTTGAAGCTCCGCGTTCACGGCGGCTAGTTAATCTCCCCGATCTCAACATTCATGTCTTGGGCACGGATCTCAGCAGTCTTCATCTGATTCTCTAACCTCTCAATGAAGAGACGATCAGAGCTCCCGCAGATGACGGATGAGCCCTTATCTAAGATGGCCTTCATCCTCCCATCCTTCTCGGCGATCTGCGCCCTGAGCTCGGTGCTACTCATCTTCTCATTCTCACAGGGGCTCTCATAGTACTCCATCCTTCTCTCGGTGTTGGATTGCTGAAGGGACTCGGTCCTTGGTCGTGCAATCGCATCGTTCTCAGCATTCTTGCTCATGCCAGATTTCCTTAGTGCTTCAAACTCTGCGTTCCTTAGTCGAGAATCACTCTCCAACTTGGCCTGATTGGCCTCATGGACTCTTCGTCAAGATTCCTTGAGCAATTCTTGAATGCTACCTTCGTACATGTCGGCCTGTCGCCTTGAATGATCGAGAGCAGCTTGTATGTCCAGAATCTCATCTCTAGCTATGGTTAACCTGATTCCTGTAGATTAGCATTGTTGCCTGCAGCCATCTCCGATTGGTTACGAAGGTTCATTATGGAATTCTACAGGTTAGTTTGCATCTCTCTGCCGTCGTGGTACAACTTCTCAGCTACACTTGTAGCGTATTCAGAGTTCATTTCCATCTGATTTAACCGATGCTCAGTGTTGCCAAGAATTCCACGAAGGTGTTGAACATGACCCTCATACTCCGGATCCTGTCGCATCTCCATACCTTCCTCAAAGATTCTCTTGGCGGTACTCTCCATCAACCCGCCTCTGCGCTCAAGCTCACGTATTCGGGTGGCAGATCCTTCATCTTCTTGAGCCGCTACCATAAGTTCGACTTGACATTCCGCTAGTTCATCTGTGGGGTGCTCTATATAGTCTTTGATTCAGGGTGCTTACTTCTATTGTCACGTTCTGGTGGCAACCACTGAGATAATCAGAAAATTTCCGTTCGATGTCATTGATTACTTGATTTCGAGAAGCTACAACTTCTTCGAGCTGTGAAACTCTCTCACTCATTTCAACATACTGCGCAATCAATTCATGATACTAGTTTCTGGTCGTGATTCTTGTACTCTTCTTTTACTTCGACCCTCTCTGCCTGACCGCTCGGGCCTGTCCCGGATTGATCTTGGCGTGGCGGGTCGTGTAGTCGTTCTTCGGGATGACCGATGTACTCCGCGATGCGACCCGCTCGCGGAACCACCCCTTGACGACCTCGGAGTGCTTGCTGATATTCTCCTTCTGTTCGGTACCGTCCATTGGGACAATCCCGATCTGGTTTCACTATCTCCAGTTCCGGGTGAGGATTGAGTACCCCCTTCCGCAGCAACTGCAGCGTTGCCGTCGAAGGTAAATGCTGTATCTCCACTGCTGCCTTTCATCTTTGCGATGTAGAGCTGACCGGATTTCATTGTCGGTCAGTTGCTCAAGTCGGCTAGCTAGCAGCACGCAGACTCCCCTTCCGACAGAAGGTAGAGCACTACGGCTGATAACCTGTGAACAATTTTACCATTGTTCCGGGTGTAATTGCAGTCAATCACTGAGTAGTCTGCGATGATTCCACTAGCAACAGCCAACGGCCATGCAGTGCAGCGCACAACTGTTTCCTCCTTGTAGGCAACTTGAGCCAAAGTATTGGCAGTACAGGCGGGCTATGCACGTGCAACTATAAGAGTAATACCCAGCTCACCTATGGCCTACATCCCTTCGCATATACAGTAATGTTGGCTCCTGATTAGTGTGGGGATCCACTATTGTGCCCCCAGGTTCCAAAATAATTCTGGCTCTGTGGACATGATTGGGGGCGCCACTATTGTGTCCCCAGAATTTTGGGGTAAGTTTTTCAGTTTTTTATATGTTTTTTTTTAATTGTTTTAAATTATGTTTATGTTTTGTTTAATTTATTTCATTTTTCAGTTTTTTTTTAAAAAAAATGTTTTTTATTTGTAATTATGTGTTTAGTCTTTAAAAAAAAATCCTTAGCAATATTGATCCTAAATAATATGTTTGTTGCGGGGATACACTATTGTGTCTAGCTGTTGTCTGAAGAAACATTTTTTTAAGGTTAATTATGACCCATCAGTACTGTAATAATTATTTATATAGGATGCCTGATTTAAAACCCAATTATAAAACAGCACCCAAACAATTTTTCAAGGGGGTAGTCCATGAGCAACCCTGATCCACAATAGTATGTTTGCTTTGGGGGCCCACTATTGTGTCCAGCTGCTTCCTGAGGTGTTTTTTTTCAAACATTCCCTTTACCTGTTCCTTTGCTAAAGCTTTTTTCTTTTATGGTATTTCTATGGTATTTCTATTGGATTTCTATGGGATTCCTATGGAATGTCCATGATGTTTCTATGATATTTCTGGAGGATTTCTATGGGATTTCTGCAGGGATGCTGTGGGAGTTCTATGGTATTCTTGTGGGATTTCCATTGGATTCCTATGGGATTTCTATGGTATTTCTATGATATTTCTATGGGGGTTCTATTGGATTCCTGTGGGATTTCTATTGGATTCCTGTGGGATTTCCAAGGTGTTTCCGTGATGTTTCTATGATATTTCTATGGGATTACTATGGGAATTCTTATGGGCTTCCTTTGTGGTTCCTATGCCATTTCCATGTTATATCTATGATCTTTCTATGGGATTTCTGCGGGATTCCTATGGGATTTCCATGGTATTTCTATGATATTTCTTTGGGACTACTATTGGATTTCTATGGGATGTCGATGGTATTTCTATGGGATTCCTATGGGGGTTCAAAAGGATGTCTATGGGATTTCTATGATGTTTCTATGATATTTCTATGGGGTTTCTATTGGATTCCTGTGGGATTTCTATTGGATTGCTGAAGGATTTCCAAGGTGTTTCCGTGATGTTTCTATGATATTTCTGTGGGATTACTATGGGAATTCTTATGGGCTTCCTTTGTGGTTCCTATGCCATTTCCATGTTATATCTATGATCTTTCTATGGGATTTCTGCGGGATTCCTATGGGATTTCCATTATATCTCTATGATATGTCTATGGGATTACTATGGGATGCCAATTGAAAGTGAGTTGAAATCAATTGACACAATTGAAAATAAATTGAAATCCATTGAAAGTAAATTGAAATCAATTGAAAGTAAATCTCAATTGAAAGTAAATTGAAATCAATTGAAAATCAATTGAAATCAATTGAAAGTAAATTGAAATCAATTGAAAATCAATTGAAAGTAAATTGAAATCCATTGAAAGTAAATTGAAATCCATTGAAAGTAAATTGAAATCCATTGAAAATCAATTGAAATCTATTGAAAGTAAATTGAAATCAATTGAAAATCAATTGAAAATAATTGAAATCAACTGATTACACCGTATTCAGGATCGAAAACTTGAAAATTTCCACATTAAAGAGGACCTAAAAATTGTTAAGGGGGGGGACCCCTACACTAATCAGGATCCAACATTATACAACCACAATCTAGACGTGTTTATGCAAATATTCAACATCCTCAATATATGAACTAAACTTGAGCACCCAACAACATAGACCTCCAATCAGCCCTGGCGAGATTCCACAAAACTCTGTAGTAACTCCTCTGTTACCTTGGCTGAGGAGAAGATACCACTGATTCTATGAGGAATACTACAAAAAAAATGAGAAATAAAAAGCGTCTATAGCCATCAGCACCCCCTGACGACAGAGAAATTGAAACATCCGATTAAAATCATGTGGAAATGGATTTTTATCGTTTTGAGGGTTACTATATGCATAGCAAATTGAGAAGTTCAAAAAACAAATCACAACCGAACCGGTTTTGAGATTCGATAAAATGCTGCCTCACTTGGCAAATCATTCGGTGACCAACAACGAGGTTTGTGAAAAAAAGTGACAGAGGATAGTGTCGCCTTACAACAGAAGCACGTCTCCATGCCAACACCGTCAACATAAAAACTCGAATGGGCTTCAAAGACATATCACATGTATACATATATATATATAATATATATATATACTCTATCTCGCTTTAGCTATCAAAATCTGTGACAAGAAGCCTCAAGAAAATTCAGTTGAACCACTCCTCGCAAACAGGGAAAACACATGAAAACCAGACATAAATTGAAGACGATCTAGTGGCCAGACAGGTTTATGCCCACCGGTCTCCTTAATGGTACAAGAATCCCATCAAGCTAGAACCTGCCACCCTTAAGAGCTGCTCAGAGCAAGAGATGGCACATATGTGCACATATCTTGCACATCATACAAACGAAGGAATAGCATATGTTTGTAAGTGCAATATGTGTTTTTACCAGTACCTGCAAAATCATATGGGTTTCATCAAGAGTTGGTATACCCCAATAATCCCCAATATAATCCAATATATGGACATTGAATTGGAAAAAATGATGATAATCTTTTGAAAATAGAGGCAATTCTCAGATCTTCAAACCCATGTCGGCGTATGTTTTTCTTTCAACTTTCGAAGCCTCTGCCGATGGTTGCACTCATCTTTTTTGGCCCAAGGAACAAACATTTTGACGGCCATTTCTACAGTGACTTCCTGCCGTGGAGCACATGAAGGGCGGTTGCACCACCAGATTCCCAAAAGCTGTGCTAAATCTTTGGTATTCAAAAGAGAAAATAACCACCAGATATTTTCATGGCTAAAAAAAATATGTCAACCAGAACTGGATTATTTTCAATATCCAAAAGAAATACATGGGTGCATAGTATCCCAGTTTTGGTTGGTAAGACAAAACCAAAACGGTTTTACACCCAATATTTTGGAGACCCACCACTCGTTTGTGGAGATAGCCAACAAATTTTGTTGGTCCAATCGAAAATTTCTGCTTGGTGGTGTTAATCCATTCCAATAAATATGAGTTGTGAAAAATCATCCTAATCGTTCTGAAGAGTAGGTTTTGCCCAGAAACATGGCATCCTCCAAATTCCAAATAAAAGTGTCTATGATGATTTTCCCCTACCGCATGTTTTTGGACTAATCCATCTTTGCAACCACCAAGCGATTCTTGATCGGCCACACATCCATTGAGCGATCGGAAATTTCATACAAGACACGCGTCATCTATTGATCATAGAGAGAAAAAACAGATTAAATTGCAGTCTTCAAGTGTGCAGAACTCTTGATTCAACCATTCTGGGTTTTTGGTCCTTTAAAAGCAGGGAGACAAACCTTCAACCATTCTATTCATCCCTTAGTTGCTATGACCAGGTCCTGGTTGCTGACCCATACCAAGGGAAGGGTCTCATAGACACTCTTCATGCCTTGGGAGTGGTGGTGTTATATGCAGAATAGATTAGAATGGAATAGGCCAGAGTAGACTATTATGTCATTATTATGTGCCTAGTATAGGGTATAATTAGTGTGATGTAGAAAAGAATTACAATGGAATAGAACAGAGCAGAACAGAACAGAACAGAATAGAAGGATAGATAGTTAAGTAATAATTGCATAGTAATGGTATGTAATGGTTAACTAATTCGTTAGTTAGACATATGCATATGAATATATGTGTATTGTGCATAATATAAGCCTATGTATGTGTGTATGTATATAATTACATATAAACATATAATAACATATATATATATATATATATTCGTATGAGTGTGGGTCATGAGACAAATGTGTAAATAGATACTATGTATGTACGTATGTATGTATGTATGTACGTACGTACGTACGTATGTATGTATGTAGGTGTGTGTGTGAACGTATGGATGGATGGATGGATGGATGGATGGATGCATGCATGCATGCATGCACGCTGGATGTATGTTGGTTGGATGTAGGTAAATGTATGTAATTATGTAGGTAGGTCGGTTGGTAGGAATGTAGGCGTACAACGACATATTTACAAGTACATATATTAAGCCCTCCTATTCTGGACGTTGAGCATGTGTGGGGATGGTTCGCAGGGAAACTGGCACCCTTCTGAATTGATTAGGCCAAAATCGTTGTATCTTCAGCGTCACAGAGGTTTGGAGCTAAACCAGACAAAATGTATCTGAATTTTGTCGATATTCCCACAGATATCTGATGCAGTATTCCTTTTTCACAAGCCGGTTACACCAGTTCATCGCAGTTGCTCTCGCAGATTGCGTAGTATACTTGGGCCCTGGGCCACTGAAAAAATGTCCATTTAATACTTCCAGTTGGGATAAATCGTTGGGATTATACTAGACCCCCAACTAATCCAGTCTTCACTTGGGATGTTCTCCCCACTTTGTTGAAAACAAAAGTTGGATAGTTATAGATGCAGCTGATCAATGGTCTCACCCTCACCACCCAACAAAATTATATAGTAAAGATAATTTTGGAATAATCATCCTCCATTTGGGGAAGAAAAATCACTAACCAGGTAGGGTAGGGGACCCACCCTCGCCCCAACAACCATGCAGGCTGGCTACTGCATTTTGCGCAGAAATAGGCCAAGTTTTCCTTAGCCGGTGATTCATGCACGGATGAGTTAAGCCCATGGATGGCTAGTCTTAAGAAAGTCAAGTTTTTGTGGGACATCAAATAAATTGCATCATTTTTCATTCTACCCAACAATAGAGCCGTTCACCAGCAGTGCACACCGCAATGGGCAGCCAGCCGTCCACATGGTTTCAAGTGCAATTTTGCCAGTGGAGGTGATTGCAAGAATGGGATTCCGAATAACGCTCCAACACCTGCTATTGTTTTCTGCCTATGGAATTATGAATTAACTTGAAATCTGCTCTTATGGAAATGGTTTCCACACAAATCAGCATGAATGCTGGGGTCATTTGAGGGCGGCAGCAGGTTCATTTTACAGTAATTTGGAGGTGTTCAACTTCACGATGAGGCACGGATGGATTATAATAGATGGGGCTGTGCCAGAATGCGGAAGCATCTAAAGTTGGTCATGTTTCCTCGGAAAACCAATGGTTCTGGGGTACCCCTATTGTAGGAACCCCCCTCATGTTATGGATGGTCATCCAGCCATGCGTTAACATTACCCGTCCTCATGCAAATCAACCGAGTGATAGCAATGAACAAAACTGATCAGTGTCTGTAATGATGTGTTCATTAACAAGCCAAGCTTCTGTGCCTGTACTTTTGCTATTTTATGAGTGTTTTGGGATACATGTTCAAAGAAAAGTAAACATCGAGGTTATGTTGGCTTAAACTTGGTATGACCCAGACCCATAAAACAACACAAACTTTTGCATGTGTGGCACTGTCTCAATATTCGGAGCCCCATTCCGTACCATGCTTCATCATTTTCCCTGTTAAGACGAACAGAAAGAACGGGCATATCACATCGTTGATTATGTGTATATATATATATGTGTGTGTGTATGTCTATGTGCCATGTTGATCCCATTATATAGTATATTTTACATCTGTACCTGCATCACATAATATCACATATAATTACCCATTGTATAATAACCCACTAATCACCCCTTTTGATTGCTTCAGCGGCATGCAGGCCAGTATGCATGCCTTCGCCTCAGGTGCGCGGCCCGCAGGCGGAGGTTCCCCCAAATGAGGTGCGCGGCGGTTTTTACAACCGCTATAACCATTGGTTTATAATGGGAAAAACATCTGTCAATGGGGATGTAATGGGAATTTCATGTACCGGGTATAACGGTATAACCCCCAGAAGTTGGGAGATAAGGCCAAAAATTATGGCCATACAGGCCATACACCTACTTATCAAGTGGAACTGCACACCCACCCAAATGCAGTTCGTCCAACATCTCGGGCGGGGGTCATGTAAAGGGAAAGTCAAGCAAAATGCGCCTGTAATCCAACAAGGAATTCTTTTGCAGGAAAATGGCTTTTGGGCCAACCTTGGGCGCACATTGGGCGCTTATCTTGCGCGACCACAGTCCCGCTGAAGTTTTCGGTCTTGCATGTTTTCGTGCCCCGTTTTCAAGCTCATTTTTGATAATTGTGTGCGTGTGTGCGAGTAATTACGTGTATGTTCTTATGTATTCTTGTTAAAAATTATTTCTTCTGTATGGTCATGTACATGTTTGTGTGTTTGACAGGGCGGCATGGGCTACGGGGTCAAGCTTGCGCGTTTCTTGCTTGCCTACAGGGGGGCCTTGAGCATAGGACCTGCATGAGACTGGTGCTACAAATACGAATCAGATGCAGAATATACAACCACACAAGCATACAAAAGCATGTTGAAGAAACAACATGACAGATAATGACAGATAATGACAGATATATGAATATGTACATTGTATATATATATATATTGTGATATAAAGTGATATATATATATATAATAATAATATAATATATATATAATCTATATATATAATATATAATATAATATATATATATATTATATATATATATAATTTATATATAATATATGTTATTTATATATATGATAATATATATATATATATATTATTATTATTATTATTATTATTATTATTATTATTATTATTATTATTATTATTATTATTATTATTATTATTATATATATGATATATATATATATATTATATATATTATAGATATATTATATATTATATACTATATTATATTTAAACATTCATATAGCGCAAAACCGGGGCAACCTTGTGCGAAACTTGCATGATGCAGATTCTTAGCTACCCAAAAGTTCAACAAACCCACCTACTATGTAATTTTAAAAACGATGGTTTGGGAACGACAATAAAACACTACCACCTGTCAACGGATATGAATGGATATATTATATATATATATAATAATAATCTATAGTATATCTATAGTATATCTATAGTATATCTATATATGTATATGTATGAATTATGATATATCATAATCCTATCCCAAGAATAGTGAGCCTACCCCACGCTTCACTGAACACTATTCATTATTCCATGAACATATCCACATTCCAGAGTTTCTGGGGGTGTCTCCAGGCCCAGGGGCAAGATCCAAGCGACAAGATGCGACAAAACCCCAAGAAACACAACGCAAACGTTGGCCCATGCTCAAATGTTACACCAAAACAATAGAATGGATTTGTCACCACACGATGAACCTTGGAGGAATTGGGGTGTTGTGGTTTAGGGTTTTACAAGTTTACTGGAAGGGTTTTAGGTTTTTGATTTTTCAGGTCTGGAGTTTGATTCTGGCCCTACAAAGAATATGCATTATCCGTCAGGGGCAAATGTCCGCTTTGTCGGAGAATGCTTCATTCCAATATCGTATATCAAGCACAGTCCATTTGTAAACAAAGATGCTCAATTTCATTCAACGCAGGATTTCTGAACCAACAACTGTATATATATATACATATTATATTATATAATTATATATATATATGTTTACAAATGTCTGTAAATCGGGTGGTTTCAGGATCCCTTAAACATGTTGGTTGGGGATCATAATCGCAGTTCTGATAGCTCGGGATCCGCGTTCTTAAACTGATCAGTCTTCCGGGGTCCCTGAAAGGGAAGCAAAAATATGCCCTGTCATTTTCATGGTGATACTGTGATTCATCATATTGCTGATTCATCATGTTCTATCACTAGACTCCCTGGTCCAGAGATAGCCCAAGGCACGCAAATCCGCGATGGGGCAGCTCGGAGTTCCTGGCGAAAAAAGTCCCGATTTGTTCGGGTTATCCATGTGGGGTATAACGGTAGAACTACAATGGTCACAGCTTACGAAGCCACCGTTCTATTTGGATCTGACATGACCCCAGAAATTCATACAGAGGTCGCTGTGATGTAGTCTATAGTCATTGACATGGGTATACAAATGTGGTCCGGTACACTGCCAAGTGGAGCAAGGACGTGTTGAAAAACTTTCTACATAGCTATTTGATTTGATGCTATTTGCACAACTCCTCTTAATAAATCATTCGAATGGGTTTCCAACAAAATGGGACTGTGGTTTTGTTGCTATCGCAGACTTGCTTGCACGGCCATTGCACGGCTTTACGTCGCCCCTTGGAACAGACTTGTTTCTGTAGGTCATGCCACATAAACAACCTCCATATTTACATACTATATATAATATAAATATAAATATAAACATAAATATAAATATAAATGGATATATATATATGCATATATATATATATGCCTAAAAAATCCTAAAAATAAGTCCGTGTTTGAGCCCCAAAGCTGGGTCGAGGAAAAAACGCATGGGACGCATAATTAAGACGCATAAGACGGATAAGGAACATAAAATGCCTAAGGAACACATGTGTTTAATGCCATCCCGAACTTGGGTACCTCCCCTCGGCTCGGCCGAGATAGGCCTGCCACACGTTGGACCATGTGGAAGCAAAACACGCACCTCCAGGTGCGTGCGCGTGCGCTGCACGGGGGTGGGGTCAAAAGTTCTGGGGGAAAAAAAAGAGAGCTGGCCGCTGTGGGAGTGCACTTTTTTCCATGCAGTCATTACATTAATCATTATATTAGTCCTTATATTAGTCATTATATAAGTCATTAAATAAATCATTCTATGAATCATTATATGAATCATTATATGAATCATTCTATGAATCATTATATTAATCATCAAATGAATCATAAAATGAATCATCATTATATCAGTCATTAAATAATTCATTATTTTAATCATTTTATTAATCATTGTATTAGTCATTATATATATATATCATTATATTAATCATTATATTAGTCAATAAATTAACAAGTATATCAGCCATTACAAAAATCAGTATATTAATCATTATCTTAGTCATTATAAAAGTCATTAAATAAATCATGAAATGAATCACTATATTTATCATTATATGAATCATTATATTAATCATTATATGAATTATATTAGTCATTGCATTAGGCATTATATGAACCATGACATTAATCATTATATGAATCATGATAATAATCATGATATTAATCATTAAACTCTTCATTTTAATAATCATTAAATTAATCATTATATAAATCACTATAATAATCATGATGTTGATCATTTTATTAATCATTATATTGATCATTATATTAGTCATTATATGAATTACTATTTTAATCATTATATTAATCAGTATATTAATCATTATATCAATCATTATACTAATCATTTTAACATTCATTATATTAGCCATTGTATTTATCATTATATTAGTCATTAAATTAATCATTATATTAATCATTATATTAATCATTTTATTAATCATTACATTACTCATTATATATAAATTCATTAAATTAGTCAGTATTTTACTCATGATATTATAATCATTGTATTCATCATAATAGTAATCATTATATTAATCATTCTTAAAATATAACCATGATACTAGTCATTATAAAAGTCATTAAATGAATCATGAAAAGAATAATTATATTTATCATTAAATGAATCATTATATTAATCATTTTATTAATCATTATATGAATCATGATATTAATCATTAAATTAGTCAATAAATTAACAAGTATATCAGCCATTACAAAAATCAGTATATTAATCATTATCTTAGTCATTATAAAAGTCATTAAATAAATCATGAAATGAATCACTATATTTATCATTATATGAATCATTATATTAATCATTATATGAATTATATTAGTCATTGCATTAGGCATTATATGAACCATTACATTAATCATTATATGAATCATGATAATAATCATGATATTAATCATTAAATTCTTCATTTTAATAATCATTAAATTAATCATTATATAAATCATTATATTCATCATGATATTGATCATTTTATTTATCATTTTATTAATCATTATATTAATCATTATATTAATCATTAGTCATTATATTCTTGAAAAAATAAGTCATTACATTAATCATTATATTAGTCATTATATAAGTCATTAATGAATTTTGGTTTTTCCATGGTTTTTTTTGCAGTTTGGCCTGGGGGGCGCAGGTGTGCAAATTGTAGAGACGCGCATTTTTTTGAGAGGTACTGTGATGAAAGCATCTTCACATGAAAAACATTCAAAACAACAATGGAAAAAACAAAAAAAAAGTTCAGACCCATGGGCAAGGTCTGGGAGAGGCCTGGCAGGGGACATGGGTCTGAACTTTTTGTTTTTTTGGTTTTTCCATGGTTTTTTGCAGTTTGGCCAAAAACCTCGAGAACACAAAAAAAAAAGTTCAGACCCATGGGCAAGGTCTGGGCTATCCACACACAAACCAAAAAACCAAAAAACCAAAAAAACAAAAAACCAAGAAACCAAAAAACCAAAAAACCAAAAAAAACAAAAAAAAAAAAAAACAAGATTGCACACCCCAAGGGGAGGGGGTCAGATGCAGAGTGTTGGGTCTTGTCTTTTTGTTTTTTTTGGTTTTTTTGGTTTTTTGGTTTTTTGGTTTTTTGTTTTTTTGTTTTTTGGTTTTTTGGTTTTTTGGTTTTTTGTTTTTTTGGTTTTTTGGTTTGTGTGTGGATAGCCATTGCAGATGTGCCAAGCAGAGATTGCCAGGCACTGTCAGTGGTTGCACTAGAGGTCGGGCAGGCAAAAACCAAAAAACCAAAAAAACAAAAAACCAAAAAACCAAGAAACCAAAAAACCAAAAAAAACAAAAAAAACAAAAAAACCAAGATTGCACACCCCAAGGGGAGGGGGTCAGATGCAGAGTGTTGGGTCTTGTCTTTTTGGTTTTTTTGGTTTTTTTGGTTTTTTGGTTTTTTGGTTTTTTGGTTTTTTGTTTTTTTGGTTTTTTGGTTTGTGTGTGGATAGCCATTGCAGATGTGCCAAGCAGAGATTGCCAGGCACTGTCAGTGGTTGCACTAGAAGCAAGGTCGATACACTACAGTACAGCAATGTTTGCTATGACATAGTGCATTCAGCCAATGAACAGCAGAGAGGAATGGAATTCAATTTTGTCCGGTTGCGCCATATGCTGTTGGATCTTTGCACAGGAAATGCTGCAATTTGCGCACTCCCACAGTGGCCTGTTCTGAAAAAAAATGCTGGCCCAAATTTGTATTTTGAGCATGGGATAGTGCTTTACCAACTCTGGGTTTGTGTGATTTTGATAGCCACACAAACCGTGGCCAAACGCGCTGTGGAAACCCCGAGTTGGGGGCATCTGGGGATGTCATTGATATCACTCACCAATAAACTGGAGAAACTCCCACCTGACATGTCACGCTTCACTGACGGAATTCTCACCCACAATGAATTATATAATCCTCCCATCGGAGTTTCGCCACCAGTAAAACACTTCCACTGGGTTTTTGGCCGTTGATCCCATGAACCGCAATTGAAAGTTGCAGGTACGGAAGAGAGAAAAGGTTCATATATATATATATATATATTTTTATTTATTTATATCTATTTTTGGATATCTATATATATATATACATATACATATATCAAGCAGAAATGCCTACACAGACCTACACAGTCTCCTGTAGGTCTACGCAAGATCTCTACACTCTACCCAAGACTTCAGGCTGCAAAATCGCTTGCACTAGATCGGTTGGCTCATGGAACATGACTACTGTCAGACACTCTTGGAAGACATCTTGTCTTGGAAGACCACTGGATTTCCATCAATCCATTGCGCCTCTGCTGGGCGGTTTGAGGGCACTGAGGGGGACAAATCCCAGCAGGTAGACATTTTCAAAAAAAAATACTTTGAGTGATCCCCACCCTGACACTTATTTGTCATAGTTTCTGACATACCGTCTGGAAATATTTATATATATATGGTATAGTCTTCTGACATTCTATTCTGGCATTCTATCTTGCATTCTATCTGACATTCTATCTGGCATCTATTCTGACATCCTATCTGGCATCCTTTGTGGCATCTATACTGACATTTTGTCTGGCATTCTATCTGGCCTTTTTTCTGCCATATGTTCTGGCATACGTTCTGGCATGCTATCTGGCATTCTACCTGACATTCTCTTCTGGCATTCTATCTGGCATCTATTCTGACAGTCTTTTCTGGCATTCTATCTGGTATATCTTCGGAGATTCTTTGTGGTTGAGGTCCGGCGGGGAAGACTCTGATCCGGAGCTTGCGGTGGAGGTCCAGCGGGGAACACTCCAATCTAGAGCTTGCAGTTGAGGTCCGGCGAGGAGCGGAGGAAGGAGGAAGGAAGGAGGAAGGAGGAAGGAGGAAGGAGGAGGCGGGCAGACTGACAAAATCTAACAACCCTTACCTGACAGGTGGGGAAAAAATAGAATAAAAGAGTTCAACACCAATGTTTTCACCCAAAAAAATGTACTCCATGTTTTGCTGGCAGGTCGTAGCTCATAATGAGTTTCATGTTGCTTCTCCAGCTCAGCCAAGGCACTCTTCGTTAGACACAAAGTTCACGACTGCAAGCTGCTTCCAAGGAAGATGGACGAAGTTGTAAGGCCGTTGTTTCGGCCAATATCCACAAATATCTCGGCAGCCAAATCTATGGGCGTCCAGGGTCCGAAGGGTCCAAGAAATTGAACAAACGTGAATGAACTATCCCCATTTGTGTTAAAAGGCTACATTCACTACAGTTAAGGTATTGATGAGAATCAAAGTTTCGAAGCAAAATGTATCACACGAAACTGAGCATCAAGTTGATAGTAAGCTGCATAGAGACTTAATCTATCGGCGTTATCCTACAAATAGGAAGATATCACAAGCAAAGAAACAACATCCAGGGCTGAATATTAGAAAATTCATGGGCGTCCGTCCAACAATTGTATATACCCCAGCAACCCCCAGAATAACCGTGAATAACCACAGTATTTTAAAAATAAAGAATGATGATTAACCATTGGATTTTTGGGTGCCCGTGTCTAATCAGTGGATGAACTGACGGATGAGTCACCCGTTTCTGCTTCCCCGGGATTGAAAAGAAGCAAACAAGTGATACATTGAAAGATGATGAACCATCAGCCACAGGTTGCATCACCAAGCTCTGGAAATTCCCGCAAATCCTGGTTGATTCAAGGCAGGTAGCCCATCTCTGACACTAACACGCAGGGTCCATGTTTTTCCTCACGGAGATGTTTGTTAGCCATGTTCGATGATCTGAAAGCTAGTAAATGCTTCAGAATTGTCACTAGCTATCATGGATACGATATCATACTTGTAGGGCCTAAGTTCTACTTTACTAACTTTTCCAAGGCAGAAGCATTTTACTATAACTTTAATAACTTCCAGGGTCATCCAAGCAAGTCGCGCTTGGGACAAACCTAGGGATGCCAAGATGCTATGCAAGTTAAAGATAAAGGCTTCTTGCGTCTGCTTACCTTGCAGGAGCTCGGTCTCCCGTCTTTGTTGGTTACGGAAAATGATAAACAATACATATCAAAAAAAGGACAGTAGATTTGAGTGTGTCCCATTTTCAAACAAATCTATTTCTCTACTGTCGAGGCTTTCTGGAATTTGGAGTTGAGGCCTGGTCGGAAGTCATTCGCACTTGCTGGCGTTGAATTGGAGGGCAGGTGCACAAACCGAGATAGGTAAACCAGGAAAGCATATCTTTTCAGACCAGTCTTCATGAAGTTTGGTTCCGGATCAAAAGGCAAGTAAGAATGGATCAGTTGCTTGCTGACATTCTGATGAATTCTGGATGATGATGATGATGATGATGATGATGATGATGATGATGTTTCCGTGCACCCATGCATATCTGAGCTCGTTTCAATGAGTTCTATGATGGTACACTGATATTCTCTGCAGCTGCCGACCCCAACCATTGGATTTCACGAGTAGCATGAACTAAATTCCGATCCATGCATGGACATTAGACTGGTCGGTTGTTTCTCCCTTGGAAAATATGAACCATGTGGAAACAACAAATACTAAAGAATAAAAATATAATAACCAGTATAACTAGAAAATCAAAATACCACCATAATGCATATAGTATATATAAGAATATATAATACATATAGTAACCCCTCTAAAAAAAAGTAAATTATCTCCACTTCAGTAGGAATTTACGTTTCTATGTTTTGGGGAATTACCATAATCGAGTCACATATAAATATTGTTTATATAATTAAATGTACATAAATATGTTATGTATGCGTAGTTATAATATGTTATAATCATATATGTAGTTATTGTTATAGATAGTATACAATTATATATAATGTAAATATTTTTGTATAATGTATATACAATATATTATATATAATCCATATATATATATATAACATCAAATAATTATATAATCAATATTTATACATGCTAGTAATTAAATAAGAAACAGTCAGCTCATGCTTTGTGGTTCCATCTTGACCAAGGCACTTGCCAATTTGAACAAAAGCGAAGTTGCACTCTGAGACAGCTCCGGCTGCTCCACCAAAGTCATGACCAGGTCCTAGACATCTAGTGACGTCTAGGCGAACCGAGTCATTGGGGATCATCATCCCTGAAGGGCCTGAAGGGATGGAAAATCAATTGGATTTACCCACTAAAAATGCTGTTTTTCCATAATTAGTTATGTTAGTTTTCCAGAGGATGAAAATCAGACATGTTTGAAACAATCAGATTTGGTTCTGACCATTGGTTAACCACTCTTTGACTCTTCCTTGACCGATACACGAAAAAATGGTAAGCCGAACTGATTGGAACTGCCCATTGGGTCTTCCGGGTTTCTGGAGCCGAATCGAGCCTCTCGTTAAAAGTCCGCTGTCAATCCTAAAAACGGGTGTAATTCTCCCTTCCCGATAATATCAAAAGAAAAATTTAGAGACATCTGTTTCAACTGAATAAATTCTTGTAGCAAGAATGTGGTCCAACATCAAATGGTATAAACAGCACCTGTTTGAAATCCAAGTTTCTTGGCACTGACGCGCTGCAAAAGCACAGGCGTGGTGAGTGGCCTCGGAGGCCTAAGACTTGGCCTGCGTTCCACCGCCACGGGGGGACACAGGCCGTTGGTTTTTTTACAGATCCTGTAGAGCCACAATGGTTGCGGTGCCGAACTCATGAGGTAGCCAAAATGTCATCCCTTTATGACTGGTTGGTTGAGAACGGGATTCCCCGTTCATGGATTGTGATAATCCTCAATATATTGGTTAGTATGATCCCCTATACTCATAAGTAACAGGAGTTATGAACACGGCTCATGCGTCTTCCATTAGTGAAGAAGACTTGCGTGCTATGAGTAACGAGCACCTGATTGTTGGGAATTCTGACGATGGGTCCATTGACCAATAGGATCCCAAATAGTGGAACTCACATTGCTGCAGTCTATGTTCATCCTCAGGCAGGTCACCGACAACAGCCACATGCATGGGTAAACCACTGCCTCGTTTCATGTTTGAATGAGGACTCTCGTGTTGCTATCTTAATAATAGCATTTCAAAGTATATGTTGAGGAGTAAAATATGAGCAATAACAATCATCCTCCTCACCCCCATCCTCATCCCCGTCCCATCCTCATCATCATCATCATCATCATCATCATCATCCCCCTCCTCCTCATCATCATCATCCTCCTCATCATCCTCGTCATCATCATTCAATGCCTACTATCCCATTTGCTACAACTTCCACCTGCCCTAAACCTTGCTTCATCCAATCCCCAGCACAGATCTCCTCATATCACAACAACGGGCGGCAGAGAAACCGAAATGGCCTTTACCCTTGGGCCTGGGACGACCGGACATGAAACCATCGAGGATTTTGGGCTACCTATAGGACCTATATGGGATTATAATGGATGATATGGGTACCTATTCTCTGTATACCAATTTGCCAATCATAACATGGCCATATTCCCATTTAGGAAAATGATGGAAAATGATGATTGACCAGTGAATGGGATTTCTTTCCAGGTGGTGTACTTTGGATCAGAGAGTTGCACGTGCCATTTAGCATCACTGATGCCTTGGTTGAAGGCTTGGCCTTCATCAATCAATTTGTGGGAAAAAGACATCTGTGGTCTGCATTGCAACAATGCACCAACTTGAAGGGTATTCAGGGCTGGTTTCCCTGACTAATCCTTAACTTGTGAAGACGTGGTGCCTCTGCACGATTCCCCTGCTGTTTCAAGACTTGCGGACTTCAAAATAGCTGATTTCCTGTCAGAAATGATGAAGTTGGCGGTCCAATAAGTTTATCACAAATTTGAATAAAAACTGAAACAATCCAACCAAATGATACCAAATGTATACCTATAGACATCTTTTTGGCTTGTGTTCCATCTTTTGCAGCCCCGATGTCGGCGAACGCCCCTGTGTGGTGTGTTGGCCAGTCCCCAACCAAAAAAATGACCCATTTGTCCGAAATCAAATGCACTGAGTATATCATATGCAATGTTTTGTCTATAGTATATACAGTAAATATATATATATATGAAAATGTCAACATTTAGATAACTTTATGGGTAAGTGTATGCCTAAATAAAATATAATATAATATAATATAATATAATATAATTTAATATAATATAATATTATATTATTATATAATATTATATTATATAATATAATATAATTAATATATATATATTATGTATATGTATATTATATGTATATGTATATGTATATATATATATATGTGTATATATATATATATGTATATATATATACATACACGGTCATACGTATATACATATGGTATAGCTATATGCACATTGCTATTTATGTTTCATAAATATACATCTAATTGTATGTATACATACAGTTCTATAAAATGATACAGGAGAGATGTGCGATTTGACCGACACGTTCATGTCATAGGCTGCAGCCAGGGATGCTTCATGGCAGGCGATGGGCATTCGAAGGTGTCACACGACCTGTCTGAACATCAGTGGCTAATGGATATCTAGTGGGAATCTCATAGATATATATATATATATCTATATATCACTAGATATCCAGCAAAAATACCCATTAGATAGTGAGATATAATGTTAATATATATATATATATTTATTTATTATATATGTATATAATCAATAATCCGCTATATGATGGCTATCTTCTGGCTATCTAATGGTTTTTCCTGAGCGTTTCCATTAACTAATATCCATTAACAGTCCATGCGTTATGGCTATCTGAACAACAATGGCTACCCTCGCGTAATCAAACATGGCTAGCTGGAAAATCCCCGAACCAAATGGAGGTTTATAGCTGGGAAAATCATCTCTATATAAAGTGGATTTTCCAGAAAACCATTTTTGATTACCAGAGGCTATAACAAGAGTACATGGCTATCTTAAATGGAGATCTGCAAATCTTAACATAAATCAATGATTCTATCATACATGAATGGGATATCTTAACAACAATAAGCGGCGACTTAGCCAATGAATAAATCGTGAAAAATGGTTGAAGTGTCCCTCAAAACGACAAGCCACTTCCAATGAAGTGCCACGAATGGGATTGAAATCATCCCCAATGAAGCACTCACTTGGACTTTGTCACTGGGTTTATCGCATTGCGTCTAATCAATCTATATATATATATTATACATTGTTATATGTCTTTGTTATTACTATTTCTATTAGTATTATTAGGAATTACAGTATTATTGTTATCGTTTTATTAGAATTACTATTCTTAGTGTTATCAATTTTTTGTCATTATATATACATGTGTATATATATATATGTATATATAATATATATGTATATAATATATATATATGTATATAATACTTGAGGCCGGGGGTGGATGACGAAAGCTAGCGGGGTAGGAGAAAGAAGGAAGGGAAGAGGTTTGCGGAGGGACTGTCATCGTGTCGCGGCATTGTTCGTCCCAACGAGGATGCAACAATGATATATGATATATGATATATAACAATGATATATATGGGGGAGGGGGCAGGGAGGGGCCCTTTCGCGTGAAAAATCACGTGATGTCCTTGAGCAGCCCCCGGAATACTTGCTAAAGCAAGAAGACTCCAGCTAGCTGACGCTAGCTTTCGTGATATCTATATATATATATATTTATTTATTTAGTTATATTTATATTATATTATGTATTCTATACATATGGCGGTTTCCTAAAATGGGGGTACCCCCAATAATCGTCCATTTTATTCTGTTCCATGGAAAAAAACATCCAGCCATTGGGGTATCCCCATTTATCGATGGACGGACGGCCTGGAAGGTTGGATTTTTTGTTCATCACCCCGTTCTGCGGAGCTACACATTCAGGAATGCCTAGGAATAGATCAACCCTGAAAAATGTGCATAATCATATACATATATATATATTATTGTATTGATTACATGTAGACACTTGAACCACCAGTAGATGAATCATGAACAATAAATAGGCAATATACTACTGCCGGCTGACTAGGCGCGAAACAAAAAAATATTGTTCCACTGCAGAATTCCTCTATGAGAAACAGGAGGTCGCCAATCAATTTAAGTTTTTTTTCCATAATTTTGTGGGTTCCTGTATACTATACTGTGATTCATCTTGATAGTTCGTCCCTGCACGGAAGCTGGAACATGGTTCCTTGAAAACAGCGATTCCCTCATTTGCTCATGATGTTTCCCAACTGATTTAACCTTCGCCCCAGCACCTTGGTGCCAAGCAGATGTTCTCCATAACGATCCTCAGCAAACACAAAAGGCCCCCACCAGCCCTTCACCTGGGGGAATCCCCAGTCGTTTTTCCGAACCAATTGCGTGTGGCATTTAGTTTTCTATTTACCAAGAGTACCGCACAAGGCGGTGGCGGAAATTTTAAAAAATAGGAAACCTATAGCAGAAGTGAGTTCTTGTGAATCACGGATGGCAGAACGAATCCACTGATGGACCGAAAGGTGGCTGGAGTTGTGTTTTTTGGAGTGGTTGCAATGGTTGCAGTGGTCACCTCACAACTGCTGGATGTAGTGTGGTGTAGTGCAGTTGTAGTTGCAGTTGTAGTGTAGTGTAGTGGAGTTGTAGTTGTAAGTTGTAGTTGTAGACCTAGTGTAGTTGCAGTTGTAATTGTGGTGTGGTGGAATTAGCGTAGTGTATTGTAGTGTACTGTAGTGTTGTGTACTGTATTGTGGTATAGTGTAGCGTAGTCTGGTGTAGGGCACTGTAAAGAATGTAGTTTTAGTTGTGGTGTAGTGTAATTACTGTAGTGCAGTGTAGTGTAGTGCAAAGTAGAGGTAGTTGTAATTGTAGTTGCAGCTGCGGTTGCAGTTGTACTTGTAGTTGTAGTATAATGTAGTGTAGCGTAATGTAGTGTAGTTGTATTTGTAGCTGTACAGTACTGCAGTGTAATTAGTGTAGTGTGATGTAGTGTAGTTGTAATTGTGGCTGTAGCTGTGGTAGTGGTAGTAGTGGTAGTAGTGGTAGTAGTAGTAGTAGTGGTAGAAGTAGTAGTAGTAGTAGTAGTAGCAGTAGTAGTTGTAGTTGTTGTTGTGTAATTTGTGTAGTGTAGTGTAGCGCAATTAGATGTAATTAAAAGTGTAGTGTAGTGTAATTAGCGTTGTGTAATGTAGCGTAGCATCTTTGTATTTGTAGTTGAAGTAGTGGTGTAGTCTAGTGGTAGTTGTAGTTGTAGTTGTACTTGTACTTGTCTATCTATCTATCTGTCTATCTGCAAGATTGAAACGCAGCAATTCTGCGAGACCTCTTCAATTTTCCGAACTTGACAACATCGAAAACGCAGCAAGTCTGCGAGACTTCCTCAATTTTTGAACTTGCAACATCAAAAACGTTGCAAATCTGCGAGACTTCCACAATTTTTGAACTTGACAACATCAAAAACGTTGCAATTCTGCGAGACTTCCTTCCTTCAAAAATGGAAAGTTGAGTGCAAAGCTGACGGCCTCGTACCAATGCGTTTTGCGATTTATCCACTCCATCTCCAAAATCCAACCTGTCTCAGGAAATCACCTCAGGAAATCACCTGACCTCCTAACATCTCTGATGAACATGTCTTTTGTATTGCGCCTGCCACGGGACATGCATCTTTCCACATCCTCTTCAAATGTCCAACGCCTCCATCGTTTTTGGAAATACTACAAAACCCTCACGTTTTGCTGACTTTTGGCAAGGTGCAGAATCCCTTGCGCCTGCCACGCAAAACCACATCTGAACCTTCAAAAGCGGTTCGAGCATGTGGTGTTTTTAACATTTTGACTTGGAAATGTGCTTCGCAGCCCAACGGCTACACTTTTTCGACATGTCAACTTCCAAAAGTGGTCTGAGAATGGTGTGCTTTGTACATTTTGACTTGGAAATGCGCTTCGTCCCACAACTGCGTGCGCTTTTTCGACATCTCAACTTCCAAAAGTGGTCCGATGCTGGTGTGCTTTGTACATTTTGACTTGCAAATGTGCTTCGCGCCACAACAGCGTGCAATTCTTCATTTCTCATCTGGCCAGATGGCTCCGTACCCACCGCTTTAGCGAGCCTACTTTTCGACCCTCTGGAGCCACAAATCATTAGAATAGACACAATAAATCGCGACTTTTCTACCTTTTCGCGCACCTGCATCTTCTTTCTTCTGACTCTTTCTCTGCTCTGATCTTCTCTCTTCTTCTCTTCTCTTCTCTGACTCTTCCCACCTCTGCTTTTCCATCTGGCCATATTGTCGGAAGTTTCACTTCTAAACTTCCTTCGACTCTCAATGAGGGTTTCCATAAATGGTGGTACCCCAAAATGGTTTATAGTGGAAATTCCTATTAAAAATTATTAAAATAGATGATTTGGGGGTACCCCCATTTCAGAAATCCTCCAAAATCTCCAAATATGAAGAAACTAAAATCTAAAGAAAGATGCTGCTGCTGAAGAATGAGGTTCTTTCCAAAAGAATTCAAACATCTGGTTGAGAAACATCTGTGGAAGAAACATCTTCAGCGGTTAAGCCGCTAAGCAGCACCCTAGCACCGGACATACAAACAGCCCAAGCATCTTTCCGGAGGTCCACAAGGACCTCGGAGTCTCGGGTTGTGAGCTTCGCGCTTAAATCTCTTGGAGAGCCCCCCATGAAATCGGAGAAACCATTGGAGAACCGCAGTGGACTTAACATGGGAAAAGGATAGAAATGGGGGATGCCCCAATTTGATCCAATTTATGATAAGTTTAGTGGATTTTAATGGAAAAAGATGGAAAAAGAATAACAAACCACTGGAGTTTGCAGGACCCTATTTGTTGTCAAACCCTGACATGACTTAACCACCAATCTATGCCGTCTTCACCTGAAGGTTACTCCGCCTCAGCTTATGTCAAGCTACACTGGATATGCACATCCTTGAGAACCCCAGTCACAAAAATTGCTTAGTTCTTGAACCACTACTTGCTGGTTTCAGGCACCCTGAAACAAAACACCAATCGTGTTATTCAGGATCATCATGTCAGGGAGACATAGGAAAGTAAAGTCCTCTGTTGAAACCAACAAGCAAACCAAAGGACATTTGGACATTTGGAGGTGTCTTAACATGGGGATCCCTAGAGCCACCAAAGGTTTCAATACTAAGAAGGTCGACCTGGGTGGGGGCTACCCCCCTTCCATCCCAGATGCGGCTTCTTGTACTGGAACTCAGCGTCGGCTCCGCTGATCTCGATGTTGTCCGTGACCTGCTGAGCAGATGTTAGATGATTGGCAAAACTAGTGGCTAATAACTAATGACTACTATAACTTATACTATAACCATCTATGATTTTATCTGGTGACCATCTTTGATTGGCTAATTCGTAATTAAAATTAAGCTATCATTGGATGGTTAATACATGCTGATTGCTGATCTGTTGATCAAAATTAACATGTCTTAACCATCCAATGATTACCCAAGTTTGATCCATACCCAGTTGATTGGCTGGTGATTCTCATTTTTAGTGGTCCATCCCAAGTTGAGATATGCTGGATGTGGTTCTGTGATGCATTGCGGAGCTACGGAATGGAAGAAGCTATGCAACTCAAGCTGGTGCTGATTGGATAGCATCTGATGAAGTGACTTTATGATACTTTATGTGTGTTTCAGGAGTCTCAAGTACGTACTGAAACGGTGACTCGGATGTTTCACAGAGGAACAACTCGGATGAATCCAACATGAACGCAGATGGTGCTTTGCCATGTTTCGCCCTCAAATCCCATATCAGTGTGCTTGCAAAAACAACAATCCAGTTCAAGACAATCGTTTGGCGCCACAGCCAGAAACAGTCATATACACGTTGATGGGTTCCAATAGCAACATCCCAACTTCTACGGGTGACAACATATCATTCTTTGGCGTTTTTGGTCCGCATTTGGGGGATGAAAAGCTCCTTTTTGGCGGAGATCTTCACATCGTTTTTCCAGGTCAACATCAGAGGCTTGGGTCCACCTGGATGCCTTACTGGCCTGAATGTCCTTGTCCTGCACTCCTGCTGGCACCGTAATCATCAGAAAGCCTCCTGGTGGCAAAATCAAGGGGTCCCAGTTGATACACCTGGAGACTGCTTCATCCTGAAAAGCTGTGTCAAAAAAACACGGAAATACATGGAAATATCCTATGGCAAGTTTGATGCAGAAAAATGATGATAAACCTTGATCAACCATGGGAATTTGGGATATCTTGTTTTCGGATCAACCCAAATGTAGAATTATGGATTTTCCCATCCCCAGCAGGCCGCAAATGCAGAGTGAGATGCAATGTTCTTACTTCTTTGCGGGTGTTAATGGATTGGGTTTAGTGGAAATTCACGAAGAACCCTTATGTTTATGGTAAAAACAATAGTTGACTGATGTTGACTGCAAATGTTCCTTAAACCAATCCGTCGAATTTGGAAAACTGATGTCGCTGGCAAAGGAAACAAGCACCGGCCGCACAGCTGTCAGAAGACAATCGTACCAATTCATCCATAGCATGATTCATGGTGAATTTCTCCAAAGACATGCTTTGGCATTGACCTAATCCCCTAAGTCATCCCCAAATTATTTTTTTTTGGTTGTCTGCATCAGATTGGAACATTTTCTTTGAATGTCACCCCCGGATCAATCAACCAGCGATGATCTGCTCCTGTATCGCCCGAGGCGAAGCTAAAGGTGCGATCCACCTGGCCATGGACTTTCCTGGAAGTGATGGATCTTTGACGCCATTCTCATACTCCAAGATTTGTTTGGCATTGTTTTCCAACCAAAAAACATGGATATGTCATGGATATTTCTGTATAATCCCATTCCCCCAAGATGGGAAGCGCTTTGAACTTCAATGGGGAACCTGGGCAAGAAATATTCGCTGTGTTTGCTCCAACTCAAAGCACAAAAATTTTCACTCCAAAATCTAGTGGATTTTACAGGGATATGACATGATATAATGGGATGTGATATACTATTATATATCTTTATATGATGTGTTTTTTCTAACACATATCTTTATATGATATATCCAGGATGTGATGGAATGGAATGTAATGGGATGTAATATAATGCTGGGATATACTGGGATTACAACCAACAATATATCATGTGATATATGGGGTTGTCTGAAAAAAGGGCTATACCATGCAATACCATGCATACCCCCCAAATGGCACTTTGAATAAATCATCATAATCCATTGGAAAAAACAAGGTTTTCCATGGTTTTCCCCCGAAATCTTTAGCTACCAGGTGCCCCTTTTGCCCCTTTTCGCCTGACTGTCGGAGGAGAAGGTGGCCTTCAAAAGCCAAGGCATTCCGATCTTCCACTCTGGATCCTCCTTCCTTGACACCAGGAAGGCCACTGGGTGAGCTTTATACTCTGTTTGAAGATTTTTGGGATTTCTGACTATGTTGGACTATTTATCACAAAATTTTGACTATGTTTGACTATTTCTGACTGTTTCTGACTATTTCTGGCTAATTTCTGACTATATAATGTTGATCGGTTAATGGTGTGTTATTCCATTCACACTTGGACACAAGGTGATACACAGTGGTCATTTCTTGAGCTAAGTGTTCTGTCATCCAAGAAACAATTTCAGAAATCTCTGATGTTCCTCTCTATATAGAACGAGGCAGTGACTCCGCGCAAACAACTTGAAGATCCCCTAGCCTGAAAATGGACATGAGAAGATCCCATGGTCCAAGGGATTCCAAGGGCACATCACCTACCAACAATGGATGGATCCCTGGCAGATCCAAGGGGCAGTGCGGCACGCAGAGCGTCCAGATCGAAGACGGAGTCCATCGGGTTCATGGCTTTTCCACCGTTTTCGTCATCCACCTGGGTCCATCAACGGAAAAAAAAAACACTGAGTGGATTTAACTTCCATTAGTTTCTATTGTTTCTATGGTTATTTTGGAAAAATAATTCAAGATCTAAGATTCTCCCAAGCATGGATCGACCTAAAGGGCTTGGTGGTTCAGCAACATTACCGGATCATGATCACAGCTTGGTGGAAAAAACAAAAAGATTTGAATTAGTGGGATCGTGGCAAAGAATAAAGGGAATGGGGTCTGCAGAAATATTCGCGAGTAGGGGATTCAAGAGTTTTGAGGCGCTCCGCGATCGATGATTCATCTTCCAGCAGAGGTGTCTGCGTGTATCTGTGTATGTATATATATATATGTGCATATGTATACGTATATATATATATATGTGCATATGTATACGTATATATATATATATATATGTGCATATGTATACGTATATATATATATGTGCATATGTATACGTGTATATATATATATACATATATACACATATGTATTATATTTATATATAATATACATGATAGAATCTGATAGACATTTGTGTTTTAAGATTGATTCACTCCCAGGATAGCTTTTGGACTCTAGGTCTAGGTCCAAGTGGCCAGCACAATCTTTTTGGGCAAACCATCTGGAAACCTCAGCTGGAAGCAGCTGGAGATACCGTGGATTCTTTAGATACCCCCACGAACTAATTGGATATCGTTACAGTAGATGGATAGATGTAGCATGTATGTATATCTACATGAATAACTATATAAATATGTTAATTATATAATATATGAATATGTAATAATATGTATGTATATATCAGATATCTTTGTATTTATGGCAAATACACCAGGATGAAGCCACCATTCACCATCCAGTTTTCAGCATGCCTCTATGCATGTCACAAGGATCCAACTGAACCTGAGGCACTGGCCGGTTTGTGAGGCCTTCCTTGGTGCGATTCGCATGGCCCGGCCGGCTGATACATCTCAAATCATGGTGGCTTGGCGGGGAAAAATTTTCCGACATAGAACTCTGCATGCACCTTTTTCGTCATCGAATAATGAAGGGATAATGGCCAGCTTTTAGCCATTTTCGGCAACCACAGCTGGGACTAGCCCCAATAAACCGTCAGAAGTAGAACATCAAACTATGTCAAAGTGCATCCAGCTATATCCAGCTATCACATTATATCAGTATATCCAACATTATCCAACTTAACTTATCCAGCATCATCCAACCATATCATGATAATGATACCCAACTAATTATATGTGCCAAGGTCAAGTGAAAATGGATTCGGCCGGGCCGCTGGGCATGGATCTTTGGCTTTCAGCAGTCCGGTCCTCACCTGACCATTGACCATAGGCACCCTGGAACAATAAAAGTCAGTTAGGGAGGTCCGTTGGGGAGCATCGTCCCACTTCTACGGTTGAGAAATGTTGATGTTCTCAAGAAACTGTCCGATCTGTCCGGCCAAACATCGCCAGTATTGAAATTCCATGCAAGCCTTCGCTGCGTCGGCCATCATGGCCATCACCACAAGGCTAAGCTTCATCATGTTCGGAAAAGAGTCGGGGTCGGGACGCGTCGTAATCCGCGAGATGCTACGACGTGAGAGTCGCCCTGGAAAAACCACAACAGCAGCGGGGAAGCGGCATAGCAGTTGCGCCAACACTGCAGCTGCAGGAAAAATCCATGATGACATGATGATAACATGAGCGATTCTATGGAGATTCACGAAACCCCTATGGAAAAGACCGCGAAAGCATACGAAGGCAGTTCAGCAAATGTTGGGGCTTCACCCAAGCTTCTGAAGCGAACAAACCACCTCACCTCACTGTGCAACTCTCTCCCACACAGAGCACATCAGGATTCACAACCACCTCAAATGGATATGGGCCAAACCCCCAGCAATTACATGTAAAATTACCCAAAAATCGCTGGCAAGACATGTGCACCCCGGAGACGCCATGGTTTTGACCCTTCTCCAAGGCTCCCGACCCTGCGTAAACTCAGCAGTCGGTCGGCATACCAGGCTGCAGTGGGCAACCAGTCACCCAGGGCCTGGGAGAAGTCAAAAACTGGCGTGGCACTTATGGGCTTAGTATGGAACAGTATATAACTATTGAACTATGATGAACTATGCATCTCCATTCTATATACTGTATATATATATATATATATGTAAATTTCAATATATTATAATATATATATATAATTATATTATATATATATATATCTATATCACGTGATTTGTCGGGACAAGTGGGGAAAAAGGAACATCCAAGGTGGTGACAAACCCAAATAACCTTTGGCATTAAAGCAATGACACCTATCCAAGCTTGGCGATTTGGCGAAAAAAACATTCAGATTCAGGACCTAATTAGCCAACACACAAGTTGGATTTTGAGCAACAAATTCATAGGGTTTTAACCTGCCAAACTCAAGATGTCAACCAGCGATGGTGGAGGTAAATTCCCTACTATGGTCCGGTTTATCCAATATATAACTTGATTACCTGCGACCGTTTGTACGCTTTATATATAATTAGAATGTATTTACATACCTTATGGATATAGGTCCGCATTCACTCACCCCCAATTTTTTGGATTCTTAATAGGTACAAAAATCGACAGACCATTTGTGGGTCTCTTGGTCCCCGGGTGGCCAAATCACTCCATTCCCAAGTTCCGTTCTGCGGCAGATTTGTTTCTCTACAGGAAGTGTCCGCCGTGCTTGCTTCGCGGTCCTACAGGATGCGATCCCTCGAAAATCTCCCTGGTTGGTCATTGGAATATAGAACCCCCCTCTGGGATTTTGCCAATCGTACCACACCTCAGGCTTGAGATTCGTGAGATTTGTCATATTCGGGATAGAATTTACCCCGATGGGATTGGTTCAAGCACATCATACGAAGGATCTGTCAAGGTAAAGAAGTCCAACTCAGATTCTTGGGCCCTTGGCACCTGGACATGTGGGGCCGCTTTGTAAATCATCAGGCGGAAAAAGCCCTGGTCCATTGGTGTCATCTCCAACATCCAAGTCAGATGATCCTGTAAATCCGCAACATTGGATACTGGAGATACATGTATATAAATAACATGCATATGTTTATACAAAATAATATACAGTAGTACATGTATATTATATACATATATAACCTATATAATCATATTACATATCTATATGTATATTTATAATATACATATATATATACCAGAAACAAGTAGAAAACAAGAAACTGGGGGCTCTTCCAAAATTTCTTTTGGCTGCATTGCTCCTGCTGAAAGCGCAAGAGGCAGGAAGGCTGCCTCGCAGCTGCGCAAGTGCCATAGCGAGGCTAAAACAAACTGTCTTGATCTCCACAAGACATGACATAAGTCTGGGATGGTCTGGGTGTAGGCTCTGATTAAGTATAAAGTGAGATTTGTACCTGTTGGACCTATTTTCTACTACAGAGTGTTGCGTACCCTTGATGGTGTCGATTTTTTCTGGGGCAGTTCAACGGAAAATTGATGACTTCACCCAAAAACCATGCAAAACAGAATGGATTTCCCCAATGTGGACCGTAGGATTTCAACAGCTATCAATATCAATCACTACCAAAATGATCCAAAATGAATATGGGTCTTTTCGTTGAAGACTGGGAACCACACAGGGATTGGTCTTTTCGTTCCAACACCAACTCAGCCCATATACCCATGAATCTCACCAGATTCAATTGCTGATTAAATTGGAATGTCTGGCGAGGTCATGCCGAGGGTCTCGGTTACTAAGTTTGACTTCACTGGCAGAATCAAAACATCTACCTGAAACAATGGGGGTTCAGGCTTCCCACCCTTACTGCCCATTATCTCTATTCACATCGTAGTGACGCAATTCAAATTCAAAAAACGTCACCAACCAGATATATCATCCAGATACTTGGAGCATGAAACACATAAGAATCTGCACCCTGACCCTGCACAACTTGGCTCCCCACCATGCTTGCAATAGAGGGCTGCAAGTGCTGCGCACTGGTTCCAGACATCTTTTGAAGATCTGCGCTGGCCTGACAGGGGAATGGGCCAAGACGCTGGGGTGCCATCCTGTATCCAGAAAGGTTGGTGATCTGTTTGGGACCTTAAACCATGCATCACGGGTTGATTTGGGTTGATCATGTTCACCATACCCGCCACATCCTCGGAATATCACGAGTTTTTGGGTCAGTCACAGCAAGTCTTATTTTTTTGGGCCCGGTAAAAGCGGCCACCTGATCTTGGTGAAGTGGTTCATCTCCAAGTTACTCTCCGGTCAACTAACAGTTCGAAGTTCGATGTAGAAAATCAACCATGAAAGTAGAGCATGTTCCGAACGGGTTTCCCAATTTCCTTATGTTTTTCCCACATTTATGCTGGGGTGACAGCCAGGTCCCCAAATGTCTGCTGTCTCCCGGTTGCCTTCACCAGGGCCTGCAAAGCTGCGTCTCCCTGGCACAGCAAAACGGTGGTGCTTTGAGCCTTGTTCAGAAACCAATAGAATAACTCAATTTCTATCCAATTTTTGGTCAATTGTGCTCTATTCCAGATATTAAATCACTATTCGATACACTTCAAATATGTTCAAAATATGGTCTAATGGGTCTGGCACTGTCTGACACCTTGCAAATGTAAGCACTTTCCTTGGGGCGTGCCTTTACGATCCTTTTAGGATGTTGAGCTTTGACCGTGGCTGGGGGAATTGGTACAATAATTACATTTTTTCCCCCCAAATGCGTAGAAAGGGTTCCCGTTTCACTCTGGGGGTCGGGGGGTTGAGGGTGTGTTCGCTCGACGTTGCGCAACCGCTCGCAAACGTCCGCAAACTTCCGCAACCGTCCGCGTGAGGGCCGTATGGCCCTGCCTAAATGGTAAGTTCTGCAAAAGGGGTCACTTTTGGAGGTTTCAAAAGTCGCGTTGCTTCGTTTCGCGTGGCAGGCGTGGCACTTGGTGGCATTCAGATGTGTTTCGTAACGTGTCGAAAGTCGTTTTGTGTGGCAGGTACAATACTCTTGCGACGTTTTCAGAAGATGCGTTGCATTTTTCATGGCAGGCGCAACACTTTGGAGACCATCATCGTCATTCTGCGTGGCAGGCGCACCGCTTTAGACGTGTCATGTTGCGTGTTTTTTTGCGAATCGCATTGTCAGTCATTGCTGCATCAAGTGGTGACAGGTGCATATTCCGTCGCAGGCGTGGCATTTTGCGAGATGTGCTGAAAATTGACGGAAGCCTCGCACGAAACATAGCAAATTTTAAGGTTCATGAGAAAACTCGTGGGAAAACGTCGATAAGGAAGCTACAAAGTGTCAAAAAATTGGAGGAAGTCTCGCACGAAATGCTCGTTTTGATGCTCCAACATGTCTCGTCCTCAGTCTCTGGTTTTCCTCTAACCTCTAACTCCGCCGTGTCTATGGGGGAAGCTGCAAAACCTATCCTTTCCGAAGGTGTCCAAGCAGGTTGTCATGTCGCTTTGCGTGGCAGGCGTGGCACTTCGTGCAATTCTAACGTGTCTGCAAACGTATCGAAAATCGTTTTGTGTAACAGGCGCAATACTTTGGCAAGGTTTTCAGCAAATGAGTTGCATGTTTCGTGGCAGTCGCAGCGCTTTGGAGACCTCCATCGTCATTTTGCGTGGTACGCGCAGCACTTCAGACGTGTCGCGTTGCGTGCTCTACACTCTACACTCTACACTCCACACTCCAGACTCACTCCACACTCCACAATTTACACTTTACACTCCACACTTTACATTCCACACTCTACACTCTACACTTTACACTCTACACTTTACACTCTACACTTTACACTCCACACTTTACACTCCACACTTTACACTCCACACTTTACACTCCACACTCTACCCTCCACACTCCCCACTTTACACTTTACACTCCACACTTTACACTCCACACTTGACAGTTTGCACTCCACACTCTACACTCCACACTCACCTTCCACACTCCACACTCCACACTTTATTCTTTATACTCCACACTTTACATTCCACCCTTTACACTCTACACTTTACACTCCACTCTCTACACTTTACACTCCACTCTCTACACTCCACACTCTACATCACTTCACACACTCCACCCTACACTTTACACTCCGCACTCCACACTCTACCCTTTACACTCCACACTTCACACTCCAGACTCTACACTCCACACTCCACAATTTACACTTTACACTCCACACTTTACATTCCACACTCTACACTCTACACTTTACACTCTACACTTTACACTCTACACTTTACACTCCACACTCCACACTTTGCACTCCACCCTCTTCTGCATTCCACAGTCTACAGTGTACTGGTACGGTAACAGGGGAAAATCTACAAGACTGTTCAAATAACTTGTTTCACAAAGGTGTTCTACGTGACTGCATTCGGTGGGCTGCATCTTGTTGGTATATTTGGTTTGGGGCAGCTACCCACTGTTGTGTTCATACCAAGGCTTGGTAGCTCTGAATTTCTGGTGGAAAATGCTCTCCAAATGTTGATTCCGAAAGCTACTGAGATACCACAAGGCCAAAAAGGAAGCGTGGGTTAGGTTTTTGCATTCCCCTGAAGATACGTCGTAAGCACTCAAAATATCTCAAAATCAGAAATTGGTTATGATGTTTCTTGGATTACACTTTCTTGTTGACTTTCCAAAGCCTGACTGATGAACTTCGACAAGACAGTCCATCTGCAATGAATTCACCTCTCCCAGCTGTGCCTGGCTGTCCAGCTTGCCACCCACCTCGATTCAGCACGTCTCCAAATGGAGTGGCACCCCACACTGGGCTTAGAAAACTCCCAGAATCTCCCAGGATGGCTCAGGTCCGCAATTCTGATGCAATTTCCTCAAAAATTCTGGTGCAGCTGACTTATGGACTTGCCCCAACTAGGGAACCCACCATGATGCAACTCACATCACCCTGTCCCCTCCAGTCTGCTGTCCACCCTGCCTGTGGCAGACCTCAGGGGGTTCAGGTGCAGGCACTGGGTGGTCACTTCTGGAGGTTTTATTCTTCACCTCACCCTGCCAAGCAGCACGTAAGTGGGCTTTCTGCCCTCTGGTAACTGCTGCAACAGAACATCCACAATTCATGTGCATGTTTAGATGCTCTTCCCATTGCCATTGCGATGTTTCAGACCGAACATGATTCTGCCTGCATCGATCTGGCTATCTGGCTGAATTAGAATATTTCACCAAGACTGCAAGCGGTAAATTAAATAGCATGAAATGTTGGTGATTCAACTGGGAGACTTCAATCCGTGAGTTTAAGGGAAAATCTACCGGAAACCATGGTTTTCTGTGACTTTTAGCATCCAATTTTGGGAAGATTCAAAGAAAAAAAAGTCCCATCCTATCAGATCCTATCATCTTCCCCAGTGAGGTTGGGGAAAGAGGGTCATCTTGGATCCCCCACCCATCGCGGCACCCAACGCTCCAGGGATAGGAGCAGAGGAAGGCAAAGCTTTGGCCCTGGGCGACGTCCCAAACTCCCAAACCCATCTGCACCTGAGAAACACAATTTAAGGCTTTGTCTGAGAATAGGAGATACCCTCTGGTAATTTAACATAGCTATTGAAAATCACCATTTTTAATGGGAAAATCCACTATTAATGGTCATTGATACCCACAAATCCATTGGAGTTGGGAGTGCCCTATTTTCAGACAAAGCCATTTCTTATTGTCCAGCGAGTTCAACTACAAGCTGTTCAATAATCCACAAGTTTTCTACGGTTTTCTCCCATGTGGATGTTCCTCTGGAAATACATATCAAAAGAACATATATTATATATTTGAGTAAATGTTGAGTATAACAGTATAACATAGTATAACTATATCCTCAAACTATATCCAGATGGCCTCAACTATGTAATGTTTTTCCATTGGTAAATCACTAAATCGAATCAGCATCCCAGGGCCTCTTGTGGGGTGGCCTTGGAAGGTGATCCAGCGCTTTGACCTGCGATATCTGCGATCATTGGATTACAACGTATGGTAATCCCCAAAGATAGGTATAGAATAGTCATTTACCAGGTTACCACCACGATTCTAGTAGGATGTTGTTTGTTGTTCTATCTTATTGGGGGATTGCTAAGTTAACATTAAGTAACTAGAAATACCGCCAATGGTTGGGATCCAATTCATGAATAGATCGTATGGATTCAGCACCTTCAGCCAGATTTTCGAGGCGCCAAAAATGTGTGCTCTTGGCTGGACCATAGGGATAGTTGTGATTAACCACCGAATTCCGGGTGCCCGGTTCTCCAGACAAACCAGGAGAATGAAAAATGTATAATCTTATTATTGTTTTTAATTATTTTAAAAAAAACATGTATGATCATCAAATTGGATGCCCCAAAAGCTTCGCTTTCTAATGGCAAGGCTCTTGAGGAGAAGACGTGTGGCTGGGCCACCCTGCTGGGAGGCTGGGACGATTGCTCCAACTCAGCTCCTCTTGAAGGCTCTGGAGCTCCCTGTGGGGCTGGGAGGGTGCAACCAAATCCGGTGGGTTCAACGGCGCTCATCTTTTTACCGTAAATTGGATGGGATAAAAATATGACAAGTGTAGAAATATGATGAAATAATATGAAAATATACGAAATATGGAAAGGAAATGATTGCAACTCAATCTTGGAAGAGACAAGACTGAGGATGCAGCCAGCAACAGTCTTGGACAACATTGTAAGATGTGTCTCGTCATGCATGGCTAATCATGAACTCAGCCATGGATGTGCTTTAAAATAAGAATGGCCTCTTGAGTACAGTCCAAATTCCTTACACGCAGTGAGATAGGAGATTCCATGTGGAGAAAATACCAAGAGGGACCAGCGCTTATTGATCACAAATGGACGATTGGGATACCTTCCCAATGCCTCGTGAGGTTGGATGTGAATCCAATAATTGGGACATGTAGAAGCACCCATTTGCTCTGCTATAGACTACTGCAACTGAGCAACTCCAGATTTCGACGCAGTTGAGGGCCCATCGCAGCTGCGGCGCAAGAGTTTTTTGATGTTTTTTGTATGTGAGTCAAGACTGAGGCCTCAAAAACACAGGTTGGATACATGTTGCATATGTTGCTAATCTTTGATATATCATCATTGCATCCCAAATCCAAGCATCCAAATTTCGCTTCACCCAACTTTGGCAATCAGAAAAAAAACACCAGCTTTGGGAAGCGATTCCGCCGTCAGCTGTAGCCCCTTGGGATGGCCATGGCTGAAGCGGCAGTTGGCGACTACAAAAGACTGGTGGTATCCCAACAGACTGATCATAGTCACATGATGTCACATGATTCCGGCCGACCCAGTCAGTTAAAGGGTAGAATCTCATTCAAAGATTAAGATGATTAAGCATCAAATCGTTGGAGCGGCTGTCAAGCCCTGATCTCCTATGACCATGCCATGCAGGTATGGCAAAGATTAAGCCCAAAAGTCTTGAAAGATAAAAGAGTAAATAAGAGTAATTCATATGATTTTATCATTATTTCAGTAGGATCGTACTTTTCTTTCCTTTTGTAAGTTGGCTGATCACGGTGAAGCTTTCGAAACTATGGTGCTATAATTTCTTGGCCGGTGCCATGTAAGCCCTTATCAACAGTATCATCACTATCACTAGCGGTCTCATGTTTCTTGGCTCAAAACCCCATGTTAGTTATTCCTTCCGGTAGACTGTCCGCGCGCGTTTTCGCGCGCGTTCCACAGCAGGGCACAGCGAGTTTTTCTTAACTTTCCGCACTGTGGGTAGTGTTTTGTTGGGTGGGGGGTCAGGTGGGGGGGGGCTAATAACGTTCTTTTGCTTTGCGTGTTGATTAGATCGCTTGGTTCCTTTTCAAGTAACTTGCAACAGGCTCTTGATGCTAAACTCTCAACTTGCTCAAGTAACTTGCAACAGTAACAGGCTCTTGATGCTGCACTCTAAGGTTTTTTAAAGTAACTACAGTAGCAACCTGCTCGTTATGCTTCCCTCTTACTTGTTTTCAAGTAACTAGCAACCTGCTCGTCATGCTACGCTCTTACTTGTTTTCAAGTAGCTAGTAACCTGCTCGTTATGCTACGCTCTTACTTGCTTTCAAATTGCTAGCAACCTGCTCGTGATGCTACGCTCTGACTTGTTTTCAAGTAGCTAGCTGCTCGTGATGCTATGATCTTATTTTTTTTCAGGTAACTAGCAACCTGCTCGTGATGCTACGCTCTCACTCTTTTCAAATAAATAGCACTTATATAATCTTATATAACTGCTTCCAGCAACTTAACTGTTTCCAGCAACTAGTAACACGCTCTTGATGCTATGCTCTTAACTTTTTCAACTCACTGGTAACACCGGGTGAAAGTCTGAAGAGAAAGGCTTGCTTGTGAGCGCGCGCGAACAACCTGCCGGAACGTAGTTGTTTAACATATGTTGAAATCCGCTTTCTCACTGGTTTGATCTTGACACCCCAGAATCCTCGTTTGACCCCACGCCATCCGCTGGGCTCACAAACCGAGGCGGCACCCGGGCATTGAGCAGAGGGAAGACCTCCGGAAATCATGGTTTATTTTGGACCAAGGAACAACATGGGCATAGTCATAGTAGAACTTGATAACCATTGGGAATATTTGGGAAATATATATGGTTTTTCACGGCTAGAAAGACGAATGAAGATAGTGTATTTTTGTTGTTTCAAGGCTACTATGGAGACCGCGTGTGATCACAGCTAAAGAGACCATGTGCGGTGGTTTGGCGAGTTTAAAACTCTTCAGATGTCAAACACATGGAGAAAAATATGGAACCATTGTCTGAAAATATGGGCAAGCAGTGTTTAGATCGGTGATGGTGAGCGATGGTTCGGTGACGCAACAAAAAATACAACCCACCCCAGAAAGTACAGTACTTTTATCTTCCATACTGGATCTGGGTGTTGTGGGAGTCAGCACCCAAGCATTGAGATGTCACCCTCAAGGCCACCTGTTTCGCCATATTTAGGATGGGTTTGCTGAGACTGGGTTTACTATGCGATTGTGTTGTCATTCTGTCCCATCCCAACTTGCAGAGATGGAACTACTGTAATTTGCAGATGAACATCAAGGCAGCAGCCATTTGTCCGGGTGCTGCCTTGTTGTGGTTCTGGAAGCGGTTCCATGTGCCAAGGAGTTTGGAACACAGCACTCGATGTTTCCCCAATCTGATGTGGTCTGCTGGGACTGAGACATCTTTAAAGTCCAATCATGCATCAAAATCAGAAACGTGGATATATAAACATGGTAGATGTAAATGTTCAATTTCTATGTTTGCTGAGATATGGCAGCCGCATGTTCGACTGGGCTCTGCACCATGTCTCCTTTGGAGATGGTGTTGCTGGGCAAAAAAAGTGAAGCAGCGTTCCTTTTTGCCCCGTAGCCGTGTTGTGTGCTATACTTATGCATATATATATACAGTATATATATACATATATATATCATGTTCTACCTACAGTAAACTTTTTTGGAGAGTATTCAAGTCAAATATACAATTACACATCCCCGTAGTATCATTGGTCTACAGATTTGCATGCGTATCGCCGTATCGAAGAAAGTCTAACAATCTTTGAAAACATCATGCCACTCTTGGACGTCTTTAGGGCCACTCGTCAATCTGCACGCTTGAAGCAAGTAATAAGAATAAATGCCAATGTAATATGGTCTGAAAATGAGGTATTGGCCACAAAAAAATGAGAAACACCATGATTTTACATTGTAAGGGTCTCTGAATGTCTCTGGTATATATATATATATGTGAGTTGCACGCCGTGCACCCTGGTTTGTCACATACATGTTGTTTCATATGCGGCCTTAACGGCCCGAATCACCCCATATAAATCCCACTAGGGTGGGTGCTTTGGATCCAACCCGGCTACGCCATAGCCCTTTGCAAAAGGGGCAGCTGCGACTTCGTGCTGGGCCTAGACTTTGGGAGCTGGGTCCTGGGATTGGTCTGTGCCTTGCCAATCTTACATTGGTAGCGGAGCCACTTTCTGTGGCCTGGTGGAGCCCTACTGCATCCTGTTTGCAGAGCTCTACGTTGGGATCTGACGGCCGAGCCCTACTTCCTTGACTTGATTGCCGCGGCTGGCTCGTGCTACATCCAGATCACCTTGGACTTTTTGGAGTATGGCATCGGCATCTTCATCTCCGATCTCTGACGTTTCAACCAGAGACAGTTTCATCCCACTCTTCACCGGGCAACCCGCAGACTACAAGGAGTGGAGGAAGAGAATTCACATCTACCACCGCAAGATGACCCTCACAAAGCGAGCTGGTGAATCTTTGCTGAACATCATCGGTAGCTTGACTGGAACGGCCTGGAGACTTTTGGAAGACTTCGACCTGGAGAGTGCGGAGAAGCCTGAGTCCTTCGAGGCAGTGATCGCCATTTTGGATGGCCACTTCCAGTATGACTCCAGAGTCCAGCTGCCCTCTGACTTCGACAGCTACTTCGGACTACAACGACGACAAGGACAAACCCTTCTCAGCTATGTGACTAGCCACTCTGAGATGAACAAGAAGCTGGAGAAGCATGGAGTCACCCTGCCAACCTCCGTGCAGGGATGGCATCTCTTGCGTCAATGTGGTTTGACGCGGGAGCAAAAGCAGCTGGTGAACCTACGTGCACCAACCTTGGAGTTGACGAAGGTGACAGAAGCGCTCTACCTCATCTTGGGCCAGGACTACAAGCAGTCTACGCTTGGGCATCCTGATCGACGATGGCAACGTGGAAAAGGTGGACGCGCCTATGCAGCTGAGGATGACTATGACATGGAGGACTGGGAAGACTATGATGATGCCTACTGGCACTATGGGGAGGACTTCAACACTGACGAGGTCTACGACCATGAGTATGACGACACTGGTGACTATGAGGCTGAGTTCGGCTACTACCAGAACGACCCTGATGGACTTGCAGCTGAGCCGACGGAGTCCTTCGACGTGGAGGCCTATGATGAGGCTTTTGCAGCCTGCTTGGATGCTCGGAAGAGATTCAGCGACCTGAAGTTGTCGCGCGGCTTCCTGCCGGTGGTGGCACTGTCAGATCCATCAGCTGGCAACTTGTCGCCTGGGACTTCATCGCCGACAAGGTCATCAGGAGGTGGATCCCCAAAGGGAAAGTCTTTCAAAGGTGGTGGAAAAGGGAAAGGTAAGAAAGGAAAGCCCAACATCTACAAGTACGACAAGCCACCCATGAAGGCGGCTCAACCGAATCAGAAAGCTGCAGCAATGCTTCAATGCCTGCGCTGTGGTCAACCTGGACACTTTGCGGCGAACTGCCCCATCAAATCCAAAGGTTCAAAACGGCCTGCAACTGAGTCGATGGCTCGACATGGACATGATGAGAATGCCATGGTGACGTTCGTTGACAAGAACGGCACCGAGAGGCTCGACGTTGCTCTGCTTGATCCTGGTGCTTCAGCTTTCCTATGTGGCTATGGGCCGATGGTTCGCTACATCAAGCACTTGGAGCAGCTGGGATTCCCAATCAAGCAGATCCTCTTCTACAGGTGCGAGAGGAAGTTCCACTTTGGAGGCGATGCGGCCAGCATGTCACGCTGGGTTGTCCGCATGCCGCTGTTTGTCAACGGCCGATTTGGATTTGCACAGGTGTTCATGGTCCCTGGTGAGACTCCAATGCTATGCGGCAGACCCATCATCCAGCAACTCAACATCTCCCTGGACTTTGCGACGGAGAAGATTCGATTTGCTGATGGGATGTGGGTTCCCTCTTTGATGGGCATGCATGGAGAATATCTACTACCACTCTGTGCCGACTTCGAGATCTACCACGACA
Organism: Cladocopium goreaui; assembly: GCA_947184155.2. Taxonomy (NCBI): domain Eukaryota; class Dinophyceae; order Suessiales; family Symbiodiniaceae; genus Cladocopium; species Cladocopium goreaui. The sequence continues at coordinate 476,488 of CAMXCT020004702.1, forward strand.
CCTTGGAGCCTCAGTTTGACCTGCAGCTGGCAACACCTGGAGAGATCGACATCAAGCCCTGGACTTTCAACGAGTTCAACAACGAGGAGACCATCTTCACCGCGACTGAAGAGCCAGAGGTTGTCATCCCCGGCACTCTGAAGTGTCAGCGCCACCTGCTGAACACCTTTGATGTCAAGCTTCTGGAGGAGATCAACAACCACCATAGCTATTTGACCTCAGAACTTCATGGACATCGAGGCCGAGTGATTTGGGAGGTGTACTCTGGCAAGGGTCGACTCTCACAGATCGCTGAAACCATGGGTGGGATCGTCAAGACCTTTTCTTTGGAGACTGGATGGAATCTCGATGACCCTCAACATCGAGAACAGTTCCTGGAGCTTCAGAAAACCGAATGCCCTGACGAAGTGTTTCTGTCGCCAACTTGCGGCCCTTGGTCCAACATGCAGAACATAGCTGCCAGAACTGATGAACAGAAACAACAACTGGCTCAACACCGAGAGTGGCATCATGCCACACACCTCAAGTTCAACCGCAAGGTGTACCTGCAGCAAGTTCAACAAGGAGGCCATTGTCACCTTGAACAACCTGCCTATGCCCACAGTTGGAAGACAAAGGCCCTCCATGACTTGCCTGGTTTTCGAGCTCAGTTCGACCAATGCCAGTATGGAGCTGAATGTGAAGATGTGGACCTGGTCTGGCGACCTGTCAAGAAGCCCACAGCGATCCAAACCACCAAAAGGGTCCTGTGGCGAGAGTTTCAACAATGTTGTGACGGCACACACCACCACTGCCGTCTGGAAGGTTCTTCACCTGCCACTGGCCGGAGAACCAAATACATGGAGAACTACCAGCCGACCATGGCCGGTATCCTTGCAGCTTGCTTGATGGCTGATGAGCTACCAGTTGCTTGGGAGTTTGCTGCAGCTGCTGATGATGAGAAGAAGCAGCTGGGAAGCCTGGTCAAGCTCATGGCGGAGAACCACCAAGAGGCTGTGCGAGTTGTCCAACGTCTACATCGTGGACTTGGCCATCCTTCGCCAGAGGCACTCACCGAGATGCTGGAAAGTCGTGGTGCGAGCGACATGGTCATTAAGTGTGCTCGCGAGTACAAATGTGTGGCCTGTGCTCGATACAAGAAACCTGATGGAGTAGCCCCATCGGCTATGACCAAGGCCAAGGAGTTCAACGAACGACTTCAAGGCGACATCCTTTGGTTCAAGATCGGTGACACCAAGGTGCCTGTGCTGAGCCTTGTGGATGAAGCCACCAAGTACCAAGCTGCAACGGTCATTCCAGCTGAGCGAGCTGACCATTTTCAACAAGCCTTGGAAAGGATTTGGATCCGACACTTTGGCTGCCCCAAGGTTTTGGTCACAGATGAAGGCAGAGGCTGGAATGCTGATCGGTTTCATGATTGGACCAGCGATCAAATGATCGAACACCAAGTTGCATTGTTCGAAATTGTCTACTGAAGCACCTGGAGAGGCACACACCAGACTCTCCTTGGTTGAGCGCAGACATGCAGTCCTGCGCAAAGCTGCTGAAGTTTGGATGGAAGATCAAAAGATGGTCAGTGTGGACGGCCTCAAGCAGTCCCTGTGCTACGTGGTGCCCCAACTCAATGCATCACCAACAGTTTGTGGTTTTTCTCCTGCGCAATGGCTTTATGGATTTCAACCTCGCTTTGCAGGTGATTTGCTGGGCGATTCACTTGGCCCTGCACAACTCCAAGGGAAGCAAAGCTTTGAAGAAAGCCTGCAAAAGCGTGCCATTGCCAAACAGGCAATCACCAAGGCCGAGACTGACCGAAAACTTCGAAGAGCCATGCTGAGGAAGTACAGGAGCCAACACGACAGCTTGGTGGTTGGCCAAACTTGCCATTTTTGGCGAGATGCCAGAGCTGCGGACTTGGTCAAAGTTCGATGGCATGGACCTGCAAGAGTCGTCATGGTGGAAACCGATGATGAGGGGCGACCACGCCTTTACTGGCTGGCCTTCAAGACTCAGCTCATCCGAACTGCCCCACATCATGTGAGACCCAACTTCGAGGACATCAGTGCTGGAGTTGATGGACTGGATGCAGCACGACGTGATGTCGATGGACTTCGCTCAAGGGGGGTCACAAGGTTTCTTGACCTGTCTCGGGTCAATCGTCGCAACATCGACGACATCGACGACGATGAGGAAGCCATGGATGATGGCGATGGACCTGGTGATGATGGGGATGACTGGTTTCCAATGGAGCCACCAACCACCAGAAGGCGCCTCAGTGAGGACGCTGGGGATGATCGCCCGGTCTTGGATTTGACCGGTGAGCGGTCGGGCTTGGACTCTCAGCCCTCGGCATTGGACTTTGCCGGTCCTCATGCGGCCCCTGAGGTTGAGATCCTCGATACATCACCAAGGTCAAGGTCAAGCCGAGCTCCTAGCCTGGCATACTCTCCAACTACGATGGCTGGGCCGAACACACCAAGGATCGACACTGATGAGGAGGAGCCCAACGTTGAGCCACCTCATCCTGGCACTGTGCCCAACTCACCTGGACGTGATCCACGAGCTCTTCAACCTGATTCACTACAACCTCAACATCCACAACAACCTGGACATCAAGAACCTCCTTCAGTACCACGGCAACTTGATTCACTACAACCTTCATCAACACCTTCACAACCACATCAACCTCCTGGACATGATCTACAACTTGATCCTTCGATGGCGAGGCTCTATGAACCTGCTGGACCAGAAGATCGATTTCGACTTCAACGCCAACGACTTGATCAACAAGAAGCTGCGATCTTTGGCCCTATTCGACGTCATCGAGATCAACATCAACGACCCTACGATCGAGATCTACCTGGAGATGCTGATGGTCCAACTGAAGGCTATGTGCAGGCCTTCGACATCACCGGAACTCAAGGAGAACATCTACCTGACGGATGGCACTGCAACGATGAGGGCGTCTTCAACCTCACTGAAGACCCCATGGACTACTGGGAGGTGAAAGCTGGCTGTGTCATTCGACATCATCGACGTCCTCGACGAGCTCTCTTCAAACTCAAGGACTACATGGACACTCCAGTCGATCCAGAGCTGCTGGATGGACTTCGCACAACTGTGCTCTGGAAAGCTGATGGCAGTTTTGAGATCATCAGCGACAAGGAGTTTGACAACAAGGTCATCGACAAGGAGTGGACTGGCTGCACGATCTTTCAGATCACTGGCAAAGCTCGTCGGGAGATGGGGATGTTTGCAAACCTTCCTGCAAAGAAACTTGGACGCGAGGCCAAAACCAAAATGGCCCGCCAACAAAAGAAGGTCGACAAGGGTGGTGTCAATGAGCGACATCTTTGTGCTGCCGACCGTGCCAAGTTCCAAGAAGCCAAACGGAAGGAACTGGAATCCTTCTTTCACAACCAGGTCTGGGAGTTCGACACGGTGGACAACGCCCAAGCCGAGAGAACACTCACGGCCAGGGTACTCACAAAGTGGTCAAAGAATCCCGATGGGTCACCAAGGGCAAAGGCCAGGCTCATTGTGCGGGGTTACCAAGACTATGATGCTCTGTCAAAGGGCCTGGACACCAGTTCACCAACAACCTCAAGGACTTCCAGAAACTTTCTGCTGAGCCTGACGGCCATTTTGGGCTGGAATGCATGGACCTCAGACATAGCGACAGCCTTCCTGCAGGGTGGCTATCAATCGAGGAAGTTATGGGTAAAACTACCAGCTGATTGCCTTCAGCTACTTGGAGCTCCTCCTACTACAAGAATGCTGCTGCTGAAACCTGTGTATGGGCAGCTCGATGCTCCAAGGATGTGGTGGATTGAAGCCCAACGGAGACTGCGAGAACTTGGTCTCCGTCAACACCCTCTTGACCCTTGCTTGTTTTTGGCCTTTGAGGTCGACTATGCCGAGGAACCTTGCACTGATGGCACCGTTTTTGGTGAAGGTCGACTATGCGGCGCTATCTGCCTGCATGTCGACGACATGCTTGGAGCTGGGTCACCTACCTCAGCTACATATGCCAAACTGGTTGAAGGACTTCGGGCATCTTTCAACTTTCGAGAATGGAAAGATGGAGAACGCCTGGAGTACTGTGGCTCAGTTTTGGAGAAAGTTCCTGGTGGAGGTCTGAAACTCCATCAAGAAGCTTACCTTGGAAAAGTTCACCCCGTGACCATTCAGAAAGGCGCTGGTCCCAACACTGACCTCACCGCCAAGGAGATCACTCAACTGAGAGGACTCTGTGGAGCCCTACAGTAGCCTGCGGTGCAGAGTGCACCCCACTTGCAGGCTTCGACTTCGATCACCTCTGGAATGGTCAACAATGGAAAGGTGAGCACCATCACCGAACTGAACCGCACCCTCAAGTTCGCCAAGGAAAATGCAGATGTGGGGCTTCAGTTTTTGCCCCTGGGTGATATCAAAAACTTGCGTTTGGTGACGATGTTTGATGCATCGTTCAGCGCTCGACCTGACGGAAGCAGTCAAGGTGGATACATGGTCATGCTCGTGCCGGAGCACACCCTCACCAACACTGAGGACTGGTTCCACCTTTTGGAATGGAGATCTTTGAAATTGCCACGAGTGGCGAGATCGTCTTTAGCTGCTGAAGCACAAGCCACTGCATCAGCTGCAGATGCCACTGATTTCATCTGCAAGTTCTACAGCTACCTGGAGAACCCCAACCGCAAGCTTGGTGATTTGCTTGGTCAGGAGAGCAGTCTCCGATCGGTTTTGGTGACTGATGCCAAAGCCCTTTACGACAGTTACCACAGAGAATCGGTGACATCGAGTGTCACAGATCGGAGAATTGCCCTCGAGATCAGAGTCATCAAGGAGCTGGTCATGGAGCTCAAAGGCGAGCTCAGATGGGTTCGCAGTGAGCGCCAATGGGCTGATGGACTTACAAAGCTCTCAGCGCGCCAACTTCTAGCTGGACGACTTCGTCATGGAAGCGTTGGATTCTACTGGGATCCGAGCTATGTGGCTGCGAAGAAAAAGACTGCTGCCGAGAGACAGCAAAATATGGATGCTCATGCTGCACCTCCTCCGAAGAGACTGCGAAAGATCGACGAAGATGTGATGGAAGAAGAAGCTGAACCTGGTGAAACCTTTGAGAATGTGGATGAGGACATGCCAAACGAGACCTACCCTGAAGATGAGGTTAGGTTAAAAAGGTGCTTTTAGGTTATAGACTATTTTCTGCCTAATAGATAAAACGAAACTAACTATTAGTCAGAACCCTTTAGGTTATCCAATCAAATAACCTAACCTATTTTTGAGGTTATTCATACAATTTACCTTTTTTTTTGAAGGTTATTTGTACAAGTTACCTTTTGTTCTGAAAGGTTATTCATACAATTTACCTTTTTTTCCCAAGGTAATTTGTATCATTTATCTTCTGGGGCCAATGGATGTCTTCAATAACTGCCACAAATATCTCTCAAAGATCTCTCAAATATCTCTCAAATAACTTCCAACTATCTTTCAAACATTGGTTGCAAACAAGGTGTGACTGCCAGAGGGCATATGCTGCAACAACTGCTCAGCTCAAGCTTCCATCATTGTTCACTCATGACAGTGCACATGAACATCCAGTAAAAGCTTCTCATTTTTTCTCATTCGCTTTGGATCTGTGGGTCTTAGCCCTCAGCCCATTGAAGATGGGCTCCAACTCTCCAGTGCTGCATCATTTTCAACGTGCTTGTGATGAGTTGGTTTCCACTCACACAGCTGGCAGCCAAAGTCTGTGTACATCGCATAAAATCTTCGCCTTTGAAGCACCAAACTTTTCTAGGTGAGATGTTTGCAGCCATCAAAGCTGCATGCATGAGCCAATGCAATTTGCTTGTGACAGCAAACATCCCATTGGGGACATCTTCCCCATCAAAGTGTTCCCAGAGCACATGGTGCACGTGTGCCATTTGGAACATGGCTCTTTGGAATTCAGCTGCATCTGTGTCGCCTCATGCAGATGCACATGAAAAGTTTGGTGGAAACAAATGGTTGCAAACAAGAACAGTGTCTTCAGCAAATGCAGCATGACATACAACTGAGGTGTGGGTTGAAACTGCTTGCAAGTCCAGTTGCTAAAATGGATCTCATCTCTGTTGGCATCCATTAACTCTTCACATTTCACATTGAGCTTCATGTACACCAGAACAAGCTTGTGGATAGAGACACTCGGGTTGTAGACCTTCTGCCAAAATTCAAGCAAAGGCTGCCCAAAGGCTTTGACTTGGGCAGCCTTGCCTTTCAACTTCATCCCCTTCTTGTTCATGAAATATTTGTAGGAATTGAAGGCAGAAAATCTTGAAGCTGTGTTGTGTTCTTGGTAGTAGCTTTTCAAGTGCTTTTGGAAGTCAGCCAAGTTTTTGGCTGGTGATTGTGATCCAGCCACAAAAATGGCGAGCCAGAGCACACTGGCAAAAGCCACCAAATCTGTTCCCAGGTATTTTGCATGCATATAATCACATTGCACATTCACTGCTGTAAGATGTCGGATTTCAAAAAGGCCACATTTGCTTCTACCTTCCCAGGCAGACCAAGTGGAAGGTGTCCAGCATTTGCTGACCCAGGGAGCATCTGGCTTGAACACTTTCCAAGAGTATGGGCCCTGAGCATCACAGAGGCACAGGGCACATGAATTGATGTTTCTGGACCATCTTGGCAGCTGAAGGGTGCCACTCAGGTAGTCCAGATCTCCAAGGATCCCTGTTAGGACCCCAAGATATCCACTGGCCAACCAGGTGTTGGCTCTTTTTCCTGCCAAGGAAGAAGAAGGGAACCTAGGAGGCATAGCATGAATTCAATCAGAAAAAATACAGAATTCCATGACCAGATCAATTTCTTTCCAAACAGGTGAAGTTGCTGGGTCTCTAAGGACAAAGCTGGTTTCCATGCCAATCTTGTGAAGGCCACTTCCCAGTCAACAATGTGTTGAAGCTCCAGGAAATGATTTTGAAAGCTTGGTCCAAAGTGCCACCAGGGCCACTCTTGAGGACTGACTCGTAGACCTGAATGTGCTTTATGTATTGAAAGCACTGAATCCAAGCAAAGTGATTTTTTTCTCAAATAAATCTCCAATTTCTCTCAAATAATTTTGCAATAACTCTCAAATAACTTTCCCATGTTGCAGGCTTGGAACACATTGATACAAATGTGGCAAAATTAATTCCTTCCAAGGCACACCCCAGATGAGATTACAGGTATCCTTGCTGCTTCCTTCTGCCAAACACCCAGTCCAGCTCAGAGTCAACATCATTTTGACCCAGACTTTGCCTTTGCCAGTTATTGGCACTCCATCACCGTGGAGATTGAGTGGCAAAGCTCTGTGCTTGTAGTTCTTCAAGGCGAAAATTTCATGCCCTTCCATTGAAGGGTGCTGAGCAAACTTGGACCAAAACTTGGACACTTGTTCATGTCCCCCTGGCATGAAGTGCTTCTGGAAGGTGCTGGGATAATAGTGGTAGAGAGCTGAAAAAAGTTCGTGGGGCAGCATCAAAGACTGCAGGGCATGTTGGCCCTTGAAGTCCAAGTGAACCACCAAGGGCTTGGGCACTGAAGACTGTGGCTCAAACATTTTGAGAAGCTCTGCATGCATGTTATTTGGATGCACCCCATCGGATCCAAGGGCTGCAAACTTTGACAGCCACTGTGGCAACTGTTCCATCCCAAAGGATTTCATATCTGCAATTGCATCTGCTGCAGTGCTTTGAACTTCCTGTGGGGATAAGTGCCCCCATGCCCATTTGGTAACCAGGCTGAATGCAAGTCTTTCTCTCTGTTTCAGAGCGTTTTCTTTGTCCTGAGCTTCAGCCTTGGCTAGTCTCTGTTGAATTCCTCCAAGTTTTCTTTTTTTTTGGGCTGGTTGTGAAGAGTCTCGGTTCATGGCTGGCAAAGCCACAGGGGGTAAGGGAAGAAAAAGCAAGGTGTCAGGGAAAGCTTGATTAAAGCTGTTAAAAAGATTGTGAGAAGATGCTGGCTATAAGAAATGAAGTGGTGTGGTTGATGAACATGAATGTTTCACAGGCTACCTTGTGCACATGTGATGTGGTGTGAACTTCTCATTGGAAATTGTCACAGGCTTGAGCTGCGCATCTCTGATTCATCTCTAGCCTGCAAACTTGAAGTTGCACATGCCATACTGCCCTAGTCATTGCTAGCTCAGGCAGGCAGGAGCCAGCTCAATTTTTTTAACCAACAGCAGCAGTCTGAAGGAGAGTTGTCGCACCTAGGCCAAAGCTTCTCACAGTCTGAGCCTGAACCTGGGGACAGCAAGGTGTTTGCAAGGATGGAAGGAGCTGCAACAAACAGGTCAGCTGTCTCACTGGTGGGAACATGACAACATCTTTCAAATAACTCTCTAATCACTCCCAAATAACTCTCAAATAACTCTCAAATAAGCCTCCAATATCTCTCCAATAACTTTCAAATAACTTTCCAATATCTCTCAAATAACTCTCCAACAACTCTTAAATAACTCTCAAATAACTCTCCAATATCTCTCAAATAACTTTGAAATAACGTTCCAATATCTCTCCAATACATAAGAGATCTCTGCTAGTTATTTCTCAAATGAACACCAAAAGTTTTACAATCTACCTAATTCTCAAATACTTCTTGTGAACACCTTGTTGGGCTTTCCAGCCCATTCTGAGGGCCCAGCTCACAAAAGTTCTCTGGCTTTCAAAACACTCTTGATGGTCTCACTTGCCTCGTAGTGGGCTGACATGTCCTTGCCTTTGGCTGCAAGCCAATCATCCACTTCGGTTTTGATCAACTCTTTGCAACCTGGTATCTCCTGCAAGTTGGAAGTTGGAAACAGATGAGCAACAGGACAGGCTTGCCAACATTTGTGTAAGCAAATGCTTGTCAGTCCTGGAACATCAAGGCATTGGAAATCTCTTGGCTGTTCTGCTGCAAAGTTGTCAGAGCAATCTTAAACTTCAGGCTAAGATCCTTGTCTTTTGCGTGGGCAACTGCAGCAAACATCTTGTTGAGACTTCCCAGGACCCTGTCACGGGCAGCCTTGGCTTGTGTCAAGAAAGGCTCGACATTTTTCCAAAGCACCACCTGTGGGCCATTAGTCAAGGCCATTGCTTTGCTGGAAGTCCTTGGTCCAGGCTGAACTTCTTGGCCAAACTTGGTCCAGTCAAAGTTGCACAGCACATTGGTCACCGCATCATGCTCTTCACCTGTAAGTTTTTTAGTGCCTCTGTCCAAGTCCATCCTCTGGTCTGCTTCCTTAGCTCTTCCACTCTCGTAGCATTCAAAGCTGTACATCACTTTTCCACCTTTGTTGATCTCTGAGATATCACCAGTATTTAGTGCCTGAAGGAAAGCCTCTTCATCCCCTCTGAAGTAGTGATGCAACATGATTGCTCGTGGATAGCTTTGCTGACCATCCTTGCCAAAGGTCTTGTCTGAAGTTTTCAACCAACTTTTGAAAGTTGGATTGTCAGCCTGCATCTCCCAGCAGCCAGTTTTGGTGTTCTTCTTGAACAGGCGGTTGACAAGCATTGTCTTTTCATCTCTTGTCTCACACTTCTGCCAGATCTCCTTGATCTGCTGTGGAACCTTTCCAGCCTTCCACAACCTGTTGAATTTGCCAGCAGCAGCTTTGGAGCGTTTCTCACCTTCTTCATCAGGATCAACAAATAGATCTTCTTCTTTCACTTCTTCTTCTTCTTCACCTTCTTCACCATGCCCCTGCTCTTCCTCAGTCTTCTCATGTGGCACCCCTGCTTGGAGCTGAGAAACTTGGTCTCTCACGGAAAAACCTTTGGCTGCAGGCCTTTTCATAAGCTTGGGCTCTTCATCCTTTTTCTTTTTCTCTTTCTTTTCCTTCTTCTCCTTTTTCTCCTTTTTCTCGCGGTTGCTCTTGGAGGCAGCCAAGGCTTTGGCTTTGGCCTTTGCTTTTGCTTTGGCCTTGGCCTCAGCCTTGGCTTTAGCTTTACCTTTTGCTGAAAGCTTTTGTGGAGTCTTTGGCAACTTCGTTTTTTTCTGTGCAGCTGCCTTAGCTGGTTTTTTTGAAGCTGGTTTTTTCAAACTTTCAACTTCCTCCTTTGGCTTAGCTGTGGTTTCTTCATTCTCCTCAGGTTTCTCAGCCTCCTTTGGTTCTTCTGAATTTTCAACTTCATTCCCAGGGGCCTGAGAAGCCATTTTGTAGCGCAAACGAGGGCTCCCAGGTAAATACCTGGCAGTGGTTTTCACTGGGCTATTGTACATTAAGTGACAAAAAGTGTACCAATGAAAATGTAATATATTTGTTCACTTGTCTTAGTGATATTTGAGAGTTAGTTGAGTGATATGTTTGTGCCTCTTGGTATTTGAGAGTTAGTAGAGAGTTACTTGAGAGTTTTTTGAGAGATGGTTGAGAGATAGTTGAGAAATATTTCTACATTGTTCATGAGTAAACAATGGTGCCTGTGAGCACCACAGTGTGTTTGTAACATGTGTGTTGTATTTTGGGTATCCTTGGTTTGAATTTTCACACTGGCAATTGCTGCTGTTGGGTCTGAGCCTGGCAAAGGATAAGCAAGCAAACTGTCATGCAGCCACTTGTGGGATGAACATCGACCAAATCAGTGCAACCATTTTTTTTCTTTTTTAAAACTTTTTTGGCTGACAACGATCATTTTGAAACCAAAACATCACTTTTTTTGGTAAAACATGAGCAAACAATTGGTAACTTAGCAGTTTGCTTGGAAGTTTCTAAGCAAAGTGCTAAGGTGCCTTAGCAGTTTGCTTAGTAGTTTCTAAGCAAACTACTAAGGCTCTTAGCAGTTTGCTTAGTAGTTTCTAAGCAAACTACTAAGGTCCTTAGCAGTTTGCTTAGAAACTCCTAAGCAAACTGCTAAGGCAGCTTAGCACTTTGACAAGCAAACTACTAAGGGCCCTTAGTAGTTTCTAAGCAAACTACTAAGGGCCCTTAGCAGTTTCTAAGCAAAGTGCTAAGGGCCTTAGAAGTTTCTAAGGAAACTACTAAGGGCCTTAGCACTTTGCTTAGAAACTTCTAAGGCCCTTAGTAGTTTGCTTAGAAACTACTAAGGGCCCTTAGTAGTTTGCTTGTCAAAGTGCTAAGCTGCCTTAGCAGTTTGCTTAGGAGTTTCTAAGCAAACTGCTAAGGACCTTAGTAGTTTGCTTAGAAACTACTAAGCAAACTGCTAAGAGCCTTAGTAGTTTGCTTAGAAACTACTAAGCAAACTGCTAAGGTACATTTGTTTTTTTTGTGAAAAAAACATGATATTTACATATTTTTTTAGAAAAAAATCAAAGTTTGGAACCTTTTTTTCATCAGAAACCAATGCAAAGACAACAAAACACACATGTTTCTGCAAACTCTTGCAAGGAAACAGTTCCAGTGACTCACCAATACCTTCCAGTGACAGTTTCCCAATATCTCTCAGATACCTCTCAGATATTTTCTCACTCCAATATCTCTCCAATCACTCATAGAAAACTGGTTCAATATCTCTCCAGTAGCTCTCAAATAACAGCTGCAAGACCTTCCCAATGTGCCACATCAATCCTAGAGTGATGCTGTCACTTTGCATTTTTTTCCACTGTGGAGCTCGCAGTTTCTCAGATATATTCCCTTGATGGGACCCAACCCCTCACTTTTGGCCTCCTTAGATGCAAGAGACAATGTGCTTGAAATGCACTGCAGTCCATGCACAAGGCATGGCAATAGTGGCAGAGTCAAGGGGCGCAGCTTCCATCATCTTTCTGGAGCGCCATTTCCTGACAGAAAGATTGCTAGTATCCTGTGGGGCTGCACTAACTCTCAAATGGCAGTCTTTCACTCAAATATCCCTCAAGTAGCTCTTTAAAAACTCTCAAATGGCTCTCAAGTATCTTGCAAATAGCTCTCAATTAATTTTTTGAACAACTTTCAACTAGCTCTCAAGTATCTTTCAAATAACTCTCAAATCTATATTTTTGAAAACTCTCAAATAGCTCTCAAGTGTCCCTCAAATAATTGCCCAATATCTCTCAAATACCTCTCAAATAGTTGCTTGCTCAAATATTGCTGCTGAGACACCTGGGCTTTGCACTGCTGGATGCCTGCCTGCCAGTGCAACCAAAAAAATATAGATTGATCTCATGCTGATCTAATGCAACTAGGGTGCTCTTCTTCCTTGGTCTCACTGGTTGGGCTTTTTGTTGCAAAGTCCACATGCTCACAGGGGTCGAAGGATTCTTCAGTCTGAGAAGCTTCAGTGTCAGAAGGCCTGCCAAAAAACAAAGCACTTTGTGAAAAGGTAATGCAGTTGGAATTGGGTAGAGCCACTAAATGCATCCAAGACACTCCTGTGTCACCTTCACTTCAGGAACCTCCTCTGGAGTCTCTTCTTTTTCATCCTTCTGGACCTCTTTGGTTTCTTCTTTGGGAGGTTGTGGCCTTGGGTCCTTTGGTGGACTCTTGGCTGCAGGCCTAGCAGCACAAAGTGACAAACCAAAAAAATAAATACCTCTTGTTGTTGCTTTGGTGCTTCCTGGCCTTGGCTCCTCTGCTGCTGCAGCCCTAGCAGCAAATTTTGACAAGCAGAGAAAAATTTCAAAGCAAATGTTTCAGCCTTTGCTCAGGGTATCCCTTTCCTTCTTTTTTCTCCACAAAGTTCAGGAAAGGTTTTGCTGGAGGAGCTTTGGCAGGTGGCCTCAATGCACTGCCCAAAAAAAACATGAACAGTGATTGGGTTGTGTCCCAAACCTCTCAGCAGGTCCAGCAGAAGGGCTGGTCCAGCTAGAAGGTGCTGGTTTTCCACCTGGTGGCCTAAGATAGCATGCCACAGGAAAATTGATGAAGAATTAGGTCCATTAATTCCTACAACAACCCAAGCAGATCAATCCCATATTGTCCCAATTGCATTCAATACCTTAGGTATACCTTTCAAACATAACTCTCTAATGGCTCTCAAAAAACAGGTAACTTTGAACTACATTGAAAGCAACTCTCAAAAAATCTCCAATAACTCTCAAATAGCTCTCAAATAGTTCTCAATTAGCTCTCAAATAATTCTCAAGATGCAATTCCTGTTGAAATAACCACCATAGACATGGGAAATAATATCATTCATGGATTTTTGAAATTGATATCTGCTGTCCAGAAACTTCGGTGTTGCTCCAGATGGCCTAGTCACAATAGAAAGAAATTGTGCAAAACACGCAGCAAAAGCATATCTCATGCCAAGCTGCCCTTTCTGAGCTCCCTTAGCCTCAGCTCAAACCAAAAAAATGCAGTGCATAGGTACCCATCTTGACATCCATGAAATTTTGCATGCCACCAATGAGTTCAAGACTGTCAGGGTTCGGTTGCACAAAGGGCATTCAGGCGGAACTGTACAGCAAGGGCATTCTTTTTTTTCTAGTTGCCCTTCTACCATCAGGAAACCATGGTATTCTGTTCCCCAACCCCTTCCTTTACAGCTACCCCAGTGCTGGTTCACTGGGCCTTGCAACATGGCTTTGAGCCTCACAGTGCTGCCTAGAAACAGGAAGGTTCACATGCTTCGCCACCAAACTAACATTCCAGCCAGTGGCAGCCAGTTCCCAAGGTAAAAAACCAGTCACATCTTCAGCATTGGGACGACAACCAGGGGTCCAATGAACAAAACAAGACATTCTTCCAAAAGGCCTCTGAAAACCTTTTCTCAGGGGAACTACACGTGTAATTCCTGGGAACTGCTGGTCCAAGGCTGTTCTGATCAGTTCTGCTGACCAGGCCATTGGGAAATTGCTGATGTGAAGCTGGTCAGCCATCCCCCAAAAGTTTTGGCGAGTTTCTGTTGAAGACTATTTTTAAAGGGATCTTGTACCAGCACCTATCAGCAAAATCCCATTCTGAAGCCAAAACAACAGAAACACCCATAATTCTAAATTGGTGCTGGGTTGCTGGGTTGAAGGCGAATACACCAACCTGCTTTTACTACATCTATTACACCTACTTCCTAGAGGGATCCCTCCAATATCTCTTAAATAACTGTCAAATACCTCTCAAATAACTCTCCACTAACTCATAGAACTCTCCAATAACTCTCCAACAACTCTCAAATATCCCTCAAATAACTGTCAAATAGTTTTCAAATAACTCTCAAATAGCTGTCAAATAACTCCCAACTACCTCTCTCAGAACAACTTTCAACTCTCTCTCTCTCTGTCACTCTCTCTCTCTCTCTTTCTCTCTCTCTCTCTCTCTCTAATACCTGTGACATATCTTTCTCCTAACAAGGCATATGCTGCATACCACATGATGCTTGCTTTGCATATGAACCCTGGCACATGCTTTGCCACAAGCAGCTGTGATACAACATGCACACACACACACACATCAGCTTTGCACATTTTTTCCTCCACAGTGACTCTTCTTTCAGTCAACATCTTCAGCGGTTTCTTCTTTCAACAAGCCAGCATCTATTTGCCTAGCAACTTCTTGAGCAGCAGCTCTTCCCATAGCCTTTGCTGTGTTTGGGCTATGTCCTGCAGCCAAAGCCTGTTTTTTGGCTTTGTTCCACTCAGAGCTAGTCTTTCTGTGCTTGAAAGTCGTTTTCCTGCAAGGGACCCAGCAGAAGCACTGCTCACAGTGCAAACACAGATGCTGCAGCTGCTCCACAAATCATAGAGGCCCATGATAGAGGAAGAAAGATATTCATTTTCCAAGGCACATCTGCTGCTTCTCTGGTTTCTCTGCAGAAGGCCTGTGATAACATGGGCAGTCCACTTAAAGTGTTACATTTGCTGCACTAGCTCCATGCCCAGGCACTGCTCTTTCTCTTTTTCCTTTGTTTTTTTCTTCTTCGTTTTGCAGCTACTTTTGGCTTTGGGCCTTTGCAGTGATGACCCAGGAGGTTTGGACTGCTGCCTGTCTAGCTATACTTGGCTGACACCAAAACTCTTGGAAGATAGACTATCCAAGAATGCAAGGATCATGGCCTGCTAATCTTCTTTGGGCTGGGGTCTGTCGCAGAAGAAGCAGAAGAAGTTGCTTTCTTTTTTTTCTTCACTTTGGCCTTTGGTTTTCCTTTACACCTGCTCTTTCTTCCTTTTTTCTTCTCAACTCGCACTTCCTCCATTTGATTGGATCAGGGTCACACACAAATCAATCAGTTGGAGCAAACTTATGCTAACATGGCATGGTACAAACAAGCAGCATTACTGCAAAACAAATGTGAGAAGCCTTGCTCAAAGCTTCAGCCAGCAGATCCTTTTCACTTCTGTTGAAGTCATCCCATGCCACCTCTCTCCCCAAGCTTCTGCTGGAGCTGCTGGGTCCAGAGGAAGTGGCAGCCAGCCTTGGTGGTGATTTAGCATCGCCTGGGCCAGCACTTTCATCACTCAGCTTCTTAGACAGAATCCTTGTGTAGATATTTGGGCTGCAGTGGGCAGAAGCTTCTGCTGCAGAGCAGGTAGTCTTTGGTGCCACATAGGGAACCAGTGCTGTGCAAGTTTCCTTGGGAGAAGCTTTCTTCTGGGATTTTTCTTGGTGACCTTCTTCAGCATCAGTCGCAGGAATATGGATCAACAGCAACAGAGCATCAATCTTTTCTTTTTCACTGACAGAAGCTTTTTTCATCGTCCTCTGGTACACAGAAAGCTGCTGCTTGAGGTCCCTGAGTTGTGAAGCTGCAATTCTCAGAAGTTGGTCCATTTTGTCAAAGAATTGGTCATCATCTTTTCGTCCAAAGTTGATCCTGGTCACCTCTGACTGAATCTTTTGCAGTGCTAACCTGACCTTTTTGGCGGGGAAAATGCAAGCTGGGACAACCTTCAGCAACTTCTCAAACAACTTCTCCAAACTGCAGAGCCATGCCACGTTGGGAGCTGTTTTCCATGACACTGGTGTCTTGGGTTCCAACAAAGAAGACAGGTCATATTTGCCTGTCTCTTTCAACCATGACATGACAGGTGACATGATGTCACCAACACCCAAGCAGGGATCTGCTGTAAGCCTTTGCTTTTGCAAGGACATGGCTGAAGCCACAAAAGAGGGTGCAAAAACGCGTCAATGATATGTTTCCATTCTTGTGCCATGATTGTTGTGCCTTGGGCCTCCAGCCCAGAAAATGAAGACACAAATGCTCTTCTTTTTCTAGTGTTCTGTTGTTCTCACATGCCACACTAACTTCTTGTCACTGTGAAGACAGAGCCTTGAATGCACAGCAGACACAGGCTTTTTAGAAATTTCACAGCAAAGACACATGACTTCACCACAGCTTCACAGAAGTTCTGACAACAGCAGCTACAGAAGTTGGGCTGGCCTGTCAAACAACTCTCCAATAATTTTCCAATAACCCTCCAACATTTCTCACATGACTCTCCAATAACTCTCCAATAACTTACAAATAACTCTCAAATAACTCTCACATGACTCTCAAACAACTCTCAAACAACTCTCATACATCTTTCAAATAACTTTCACCTGCCCCCCAAAAAGAACAGCCACTCATATATTCTAAGGAACACTGTTGGGGAAAAGTGTTCACTTGCTCAAACAGAAAAGCTCAAAGCAATACATGTGTGCTGTCACTGGCTTGTGTTGACATGAGCATAGAAGCAAACACATCCATTGCAAAGAGAAGGAAATGATATGAATAACCTTGGGAAAAAAGGTAAGTTGTATGAATAACCTTTGAAAACAAAAGGTAACTTGTACAAATAACCTTCAAAAAAAAAGGTAAATTGTATGAATAACCTTGAAAATAGTTAAAGGTTATTTGATCAAATAACCTTTTCAAGGTTAAACATGATCTACCTAATAGGCAGAAAGTTAACTATTTTTTCAAAATAGCCTAAAAGCACCTTTTTAACCTAACCTCATCTTCAGGGTATGAGACTGAAGATGAGAACATGCCAACCGAGACCTATGAGAATGTGGATGAGAACCTGCCAACGGAGGCCTATGCCTACATGGTCTACACCAACGACATGCTTGACTATGTGGACGTTGCCTTCTCAAAGTCCAAGGATATGATGGAAAATTCGGAAGCGATCCTCAATGGGATGCGCACCTACACCACGGACATTTTGTCCCAAACCGGCATTTTGCCGAACTTTTTGAGCTTGCTGGCCTACATCGTTTCTTTGAAGATGTTTTTGGGCCTGCTGCTCCTGGCTGCCATGGCCTACTTGGTCCAGAAGTACGTGAACCACAAGATGGAGAAATCGTATCAAGCTGGTTTTCAAGCTGCTCGGGATGAAGCCTACCATGAGGTTCAACAGAGCCGAGGCTTAGCTATAGTGATGGGTGGCATGGAAGACACCTACGTGCGAGTCCGAGAGCAGTACCGAGAATTTGCCCGACGCCGGCGAATTCTGGAAGATGCAGATGTGCAGCGTGATGCTGCAATTCCTGTCTGCAGGAGAGCCTTGCTTGAGGCGGTGGAGCATGCGGATATCTGCCCCATGGGCGACCTGATTTGGGAGATGGATGGCACCTGGCACTCTCAGCCTCAATGTGCCGACCTGCCGGCATACAGAGCCGGTGCGCCCAGATATGGAACGCCTGGGAGCCCTGTGACAGTGCTTCGACCTTGCACTACATGCTCATCGGGGATTCCAACACCACACATCCCTGACAGGCATGGAACGACCCTGCTGCGAGAACTGGAAGCCTGGATCATAGATCAGGGCACAAACGCCTGGCCGCTGACTGGACCATATGCTGATGGAGCTTAGGAGTTTTTCTTTAATTTCAGGTGTGCCAAGCCTGCACTCTCTCTCCTGTGTGAGTTGCACGCCGTGCACCCTGGTTTGTCACATACATGTTGTTTCATATGCGGCCTTAACGGCCCGAATCACCCCATATAAATCCCACTAGGGTGGGTGCTTTGGATCCAACCCGGCTACGCCATAGCCCTTTGCAAAAGGGGCAGCTGCGACTTCGTGCTGGGCCTAGACTTTGGGAGCTGGGTCCTGGGATTGGTCTGTGCCTTGCCAATCTTACAATATATATATATATATATCACATTTATAGATGATTCTCCCATTAAAACCTCCATTTAGTTCGAAGATTTCCCAGATATATCGCCTTGGACTTGGACTTTACCCGCCTCGCTGGAGGTCCCACCTTTTCCTCGCTGAAGTGGCCCCGCACTTGTGTCGTGGCTCCCTGCTACCGTCATTGAAACAGGTGGCCTCACATGTTGCCGGTAATGGCATGGACATGCATGGACCATGTCAGAAGTATCCTGAAATGGGGCCTTCAGCATCCTACTTTGGGCAAATCACATGTTGCCAGGCGAAGTCGATTTCGTGGGTTTTGGCACTTGATTCTTTGGATCTGCTGATATCGCCTGCAGCTTATCACACAAAGTAGTCACGTTTACATCGCCATCCGTCGCTTTTCTGGATGTTGGACGCAGAAACAGGACATGGATGTGCCAAAACATAATAATCTGGACCCCTTAACTCCCATTTGATGCTTTGAACATAGAGCAAGGGACCCCATCATAGGTCAGGAGGCTCCCCATTTTGTAGACATGCCCATCATTGTTTTTTGTCTCTTGATGCATGTCAAAAAATATGGTAAAATTGGGTTAACCAACCAGCAAAGCATAGCAAGATATGATGAAACAATATGAAACATGTCATCAAAACATAGAATCTGATATGATATGTTTGAAATATGAAACAAAATATGATTGAAAATATCTTGATCTCCTCTAATTTTCATTTCCCCTGCAGATCCCTCCCCACCCCCCCATCAAGCCCGCCTAGTTCTCAGGTGGGGTCCAAGGCTCCAGCAAATCCTGTTTGGATGCCGTTGGGCTTTCTTTTGCTCGTTCAGAATGACCAAAATTCACCAAAATTGACCCAACCTAAATCAATATCTGTTATGGATGGTTGGTTGATGTTGGTGGAATTTTGAAAATTGAGACAATTGGTGAACAGTACGAACAATAACCAAAATCATTCCAAAATCTCACTGGGTCCTCATTCTTGGTGCGGTTCCCACGTTGCAACCCTGAAATTGAATAGAAAAGCTGAACATTGAACACCCTGAAATTCGTAGGGAAACACCATCCGCAACATCCTGGAGTAACGGTTCTATCGTTTTGGGAACCCCTCGAATCATCAGTTTTTTTTGGTTCAAAAGACCCATTCTGTGTTCCTCCGACACTCATTGTCCTTGATGATATGATATCCCCACCTTTTGGACAAGTAGTATACTGTAGCTATGTGGTATGTACCTATGTATATATTTTTTCAATGTATGTATATATATATACACATATGACGCATACGTGGGTATGGATCAAAATTGGCTACCCCTAATGACAAATATCTTGGTCCCATGGGTCTTCAAATTTCACTCATTGTGTCATTTCTAGGGACATAAGGGCTATATCATATGAAACACATGCATACAGCATACAGAATATCTCATCGTTGATCATCGTTGTAGACTCGTTTGAAAATGGTTACTCTTGCACAATTGTACAACGTTGCTTGCCAAGACCTTTACAACATGATTTTATCTGAAAGACTCGCAGGAACCATCGAAAAAGTCTTGGTAGCATATTCCTCCAATCATGGCCAAAAATATCCAGGTTTACTTGGGAATATCAACGAATAACCATCCACCAGCAATAAGAAATCTGCAGCAGTTTTACTGTTTTGGTGGATTATTGTTTACTCCCAATTCAACCAATAGTTCATGAGTAGTTATAAACCAATATTCACCATTATTCACCCAATTACTGGTCAATTCTGACTGGTTTCACGAATAATTCACCAATAATTCACCAATCACTGCTGGTTATTCACCAATAACCAATTATGACTCCCAATGACTGGTGGTTCTTCACCAAGAACTAGTGCTGGTTAGTAGATATTCTGATATGCCTATAAGTTACTGATGATTCTTCACTAATAATTCACCAAGATTTCAGCAGCCAAGCAACTGCCAAGGACGAGGCTTCTGACAGCTTCACAGCGCGTTCAAGTTCCTCCTGCAAGCGCTCCATGCTAAGCCAATGCCTGCAGTGAAACCACGACAGGGAAATGCCCTGGAAGGGCTGGATCTGGGCAAACATAATATATA